>ML396259.1:11011-89587 GCA_005239525.1 Nicotiana knightiana | reverse complement strand
ACTCGATTTTTTAACGGACTGGGGACCCTGGCGTTTCAGCCCTAACGCCAGGCCAGGGCTGGCATTTCAGCCCTAACGCCAGGCCAGGGCTGGCGGCCAAGTTGTTTGGTTTTGTCGTCCGGCTATCGCCCGGGTGTCTCCTTTTACGTAGGTTCCGACGTAGTTGCATCCTTTTAGCTCCATTTCATCTCCACTTCACCTATACATGAAATAAACTCCACTAAACACTTAACAAGTATATTTTATGCATGGTATATCATATGATTCAACTATGCAATTTAGTCTTGCATCATACGCGTGACATGATTCTTGACACGTCGAACTAAACGAGTATGCGTACGCGTGACTCGTATTGAGTTAATTATTTAAATAATCGAATAATAAGAAAGGTTAAAAATACAAATATATCCTAAAAGTGAGTAATTAAACAATTTAAGCCAAGTTTAATCATCAAGCGACCGTGCTAGAACTACGAAATTCGGGAGTGCCTAACACCTTCTCCCGGGTTAACAGAATTCCTTACCCGGATTTCTGGTTTGCAGACAATTTAAACAGAGTCAAAATTCCTCAATTTGGGATATAAACCGGTGACTTGGAACACCAAATAAACTATTCCAAGTGGCGACTCTAATAAATAAAATAATCCCATTTCGAATAATGTCACTTTAATTGGAAGAACTCCCATACCCCTTTGGGGCATATAAAAAAAAAGGAGGTGTGACACACACGGTTTCCTGGACAAGTGTTAGAGGATGCTTCGGACAGCGGGTATTTTGGAGACCAGTGGGTCTCGTTCACTACTTTCCAGTTCTCTGGGGCTGCCTTTACTTGACGGGAGGCTTATGAGAGACATAGGCATGTTGGTGCAGCGCCCCTTACCTGGCAGCAGATCTCCATTCTCTTTTTGGAGAAGTATGTGCCACAGCCCCGCAGGGAGGAGCTGCGCAAGCAGTTTGAGCAGTTGCGTCAGGATGATATGACTGTGACGCAGTATGAGATGAGATTTTCAAAGCTAGATCATCATGTTGTTTGGTTGGTTCCGACGGACAGAGAGAGGATCACTTTGTTCGTGGATGGCCTCACATATCAGCTTCAGATTCTCATCACCAGGGAGAGGGTGTCCGGTGCTACTTTTGAGGAGGTTGTTGATATTTCCCAAGAGATTGAGTCAGTTCGTCACCAGGAACGAGATGAGAGGGAGTCCAAGAGGCCTCGAGGATCTAGTAGCTTTGGTGGTGTCCCCTCTAGGGGTCAGTTTTAGCACGGTAGAGGTCGTCCATTTAGGCCTGCTCATCCAGTTCACCCAGTTAATAGTGGCGTACCATCGGGGCAGGGTTCCTCCAGTTCTCATCCGGTCCACTCATCATTTAGTGCCCTTCCAGCCCACAGTTCATCTCGTGCACCATCAGTTCAGGGCTCCTCCACGCCAGGTTTTTCTATCAATAGTCCTGGTGCTAGGGGTTCCCTGCAGTCCCCATCACCTGCACCATGGAGTTGTTAGGAGTGTGGAGAGTTTGGGCATATGAGGAGGCAGTGTCCCTGTTTTCTTGGGGGTCCATCTCAACAGAGGAGTCAGCCCTCGACTTCAGCTCCAGTCACTTCACCACCCGCCCAGGCAGCTAGGGGTGGGGTTCGGGTAGCTAGAGGCTGCCCTAGAGGGGGAGGTCGATCAGGTGGAGATCAGGCCCATTTTTATGCACTTCCAGCCAGACCAGATGCTATGGCCTCAGATTCCGTGATTACAGGTATTGTTTCAGTTTGTCACCGAGATGCCTCAGTCTTATTTGATCCTGGTTCCACATATTCATATGTCTCATCATATTTTGCCCATTTTCTGGACATACCTCGTATGTCTTTAGTTACAGTTGTTCATGTGTCTACTCCAGTGGGCGACACTATTATTGTGGACCATGTGTATCGGTCATGTGTGGTGTCTATTAAGGGGTCTGGAGAGCCGAGTGGATTTTTTATTGCTCAGTATGGTTGACTTCGATGTGATATTGGGCATGGATTTCCTATCTCCATATCATGTTGTTCTAGATTGTCACGCTAAGAACGTGACCTTAGCAATTTCGGGATTCCCGAGGGTTGAGTGGAGAGGTTCCATAGATTATGTGCCTAGTAGGGTAATTTCATACCTGAAGGCTCAGCGCATGGTGGAGAAAGGGTGTCTATCTTCTTTGGCTTTTGTGAGGGATGTCAGTGTAGAGACTCCCACTATTGACTATGTTCCTGTGGTCCGTGATTTTTCGGAAGTGTTTCCTGCAGGGCATGCCGCTCTACAGGGATATTGATTTTGGTATTGATTTGGTGCCAGGATCTCAGCCTATTTCTATTCCACCGTATTGTATGGTACTGGTGGAGTTGAAGGAATTGAAAGAGCAACTTCAGGAACGCCTAGATAAGAGGTTTATTTGGCCTAGTGTGTCACCTTGGGGTGCACCGGTTCTGTTTGTGAAGAAGAAGGATGGTTCCATGAGAATGTGTATTGACTACAAACAGTTGAACAAGGTCACAGTCAGGAACAAGTATCCTTTGCCTCGTATCGATGATTTATTTGACCAGCTCCAGGGAGCTAGGGTGTTCTCTAAGATTTATTTGAGGTCCAGGTATCATCATCTAAAGATTCGGGATTCAGATATTCCTAAGACGACTTTCAGGACCTGTAATGGCCACTATGAGTTCTTGGTGATGTCTTTTGGGATGACCAATTCCCCAACAACATTCATGCATTTGATGAACAGTGTATTTCAGTCATACTTGGATTCCTTCATTATTGTGTTTATTTATGACATCCTGGTGTACTCTCGTAGCCAGGAGGAGCATGCCCAGCATTTGAGAGTTGTATTACAGAGATTGAGGGAGGAGAAGCTTTATGCAATGTTCTCCAAGTGTGAGTTTTGTCTTTGCTCAATAGCATTCTTGAGGCACGTGGTGTCCAATGAGGGTATTCAGGTGGACCCGAAGAAGATAGAGCGGTGCAGAGTTGACCCTGACCGTCCATAGCTACAGAGATTAGGAGCTTCCTTGGTTTGGCGGGCTATTACTGTCGCTTTGTGGAGGGGTTTTCTTCTATTGCTTCGCCCTTGACCAAATTGACCTAGAAGGGTGCTCCGTTTAGGTGGTCGGACGAGTGTGACAGGAGATTTTAGAAGCTTAAGGTTGCCTTGACCACAGCTTCAGTGTTAGTTCTGACATCAGCTTCATGTTCTTATACCGTGTATTATGATGCCTCAAGGATAGGCATTGGTTGTGTCTTGATGTAGGAGATTAGGGTGATTGCCTACGCCTCGTGCTAGTTGAAGGCCCATGAGAAGAATTATCTGGTGCATGATCTTGAGTTAGTAGCCCTTGTTCACGCCTTGAAGATTTGGCGTCATTATTTGTATGGAGTTCATTGTGAGATTTATACTGATCCCCGGAGTCTGCAGCATCTGTTTAAGCAGAAAGATCTGAATTTGCGTCAGCGGAGATGGTTAGAGCTTCTCAAGGACTATGATATCACTATTCTATACCATTCGGGGAAGGCCAATGTAGTGGCCGATGCTCTAAGTATCCGGGCAGA
This sequence comes from Nicotiana knightiana, assembly GCA_005239525.1. Lineage (NCBI taxonomy): Eukaryota > Viridiplantae > Streptophyta > Magnoliopsida > Solanales > Solanaceae > Nicotiana > Nicotiana knightiana. The sequence goes on along the minus strand of ML396259.1, from coordinate 86,022 downwards.
GAGTTTGGGGAGTGTATCATATCATCCAACTACAGAGAGACCTTTAGCACTTGATGTTCAGGCCTTACCGAGCCAGTTTGTGAGATTGGATATATCGGAGCCTAGTCGGGTGTTGGCTTGTATAGTCTCCAGGTCTTCTCTTTATAATCGTACCAGGGAGCGCTAGTATTATGACCCACACTTTCTCGTCTTCAAGATAGGGTCCAGCGAGGTGATGTCAGGGATGTGACTATTAGTGATTATGGGGTGATGAGGATGCAGGGTTGGATATACGTGCCTAATGTAGATGGGCTTCGGGAGTTGATTCTTGAGGAGGCCCACAGCTCGCGGTATTCCATCCATCCGGGTGCTGCTAAGATGTATCAGGATCTGAGACATCGTTATTGGTGGAGGCGGATGAAGAAAGATATTGTTGGATTTGTAGCTCGGTGTCTCAACTAACAGCAGGTTAAGTATGAGCATCAGAGACTGGGTGGCTTGCTTCAAAGACAAGATATTTTAGAGTGAAAGTGGAAGCGGATCACCATGGACTTTGTAGTTCGGCTCCCACGGACTTCGAGGAAGTTCGATGCTATTTGGGTTATTGTGGATCGGCTGACCAAGTTCACGCACTTCATTCCTATTGGTACTACTTACACTTCGGAACGGTTAGCCGAGATTTATATCCAAGAGATTGTTCGACTACATGGTGTTCCAGTTTCCATCATTTCTGATAGAGGTACTTAGTTCACATCGCAGTTTTGGAGGGCCGTGTAGCAAGAGTTGGGCACACAGGTGGAGTTGAGCACATCTTTTCACCCTCAGACGGACGGGAAGTCCGAGCGCACTATTCAGATATTAGAGGACATGTTGCGTGCTTGTGTCATTAATTTTGGGGGTTCATGGGACCAGTTTCTACCACTCGCGGAGTTTGCATATAATAATAGTTATCAGTCGAGTATTCTGATGGCTCCAAATGAGGCTTTATACGGGAGGAGCTGTAGATATCCGGTTAGTTGGTTTGAGTCGGGTGAGGCTAGACTCTTGGGTACATATTTGGTACATGATGCTCTACATAAGGTGAAGTTGATTCAGGAGCGGCTTCGCACAGCGCAGTTTAGGCAGAAGAGCTATGCGGACAGGAAGGTCCGTGATGTGTCTTTCAGGGTTGGGGAGAAGGTGTTGCTGAAGGTGTCACCCATGAAGGGTTTTATCTTGTTTGGGAAGAGGGGCAAGTTGAGCCCCGGTTCATTGGGCCTTTTGAGATGCTTCAGGGGATAGGGGATGTGGCTTATAGGTTTGCTTTGCCACCCAACTTGTCGAGTGTGCATCTGATATTTCATGTTTCCATGCTTCAGAAGTATGTTGGCAACCCATCCCATGTTTTGGACTTCAGCATGGTTCAGTTGGAGGGTGATATGACCTATGATGTGGAGCCAGTGGCTATTTTGGATCGGCAAGTTCGAAGATTGAGGTCAAAGGATATAGCTTTAGTTAAGGTGCAGTGGAGAGAGCAGCAGGTGGAGGATGCCACCTGGGAAATCGAGTGGGAGATGCAGAGCATATATCCACACCTATTTGAGACTCAAGGTATGTTTCTAGACTCGTTCGAGGACAAATGTTTGTTTAAGAGGGGGAGGATGTAATGACCCGGCTGGTCGTTGCGAGAGTCATAGCCCAGTTTCCCCCATTTCTGCTTCATTATATGTTGTTCAGCTTTATTATGTTGCGTCGGGTTGGTTGGCTCATGTTCGGAGTGATTTTGGAGTGGAATGAGACACTTAGTCTCTTAATTTGGATATTTAGTTGGAAAAGTCAACCAGAAGTTGACTTATGAGTAAGCAGTCTCGAATTAGGGTTTTTATGGTTCGGATAGCTTCATTAGGTGATTCTGGACTTAGAAGTGTGTTCGGAAAGTAATTTGGAGGTCCGTGGTAGAATTAGGCTTGAATTGGCGAAATTGGAAATTTAGCGATTTCCGGTCGGCAGTGGAAAATGTGATATCAGGGTTGGAATGGAATTCCGAAAGTTGAAATAGGTTCTTAGTGTCATTTTTTACGTGTGTGAAAAATTTTAGGTCATTCAGACATGGTTTGGTTGGTTTCGGCATTGTTGGCAAATTTTGGAAGTTTAGAAATTCTTAGGCTTGAATCCGAGGGTAATTTGGTAATTTGATGTTGTTTTGAGTGATTCGAAGGCTCGACTAAGTTTATATGATGTTATGGGAGGTGTTGGTATGATTGGTTGAGATCCCGAGGGCCTCGGGCGAGTTTCGGGTGGTTAATGGGTTATTTTTTAACTTTGCAAATGGCTGTCATTTGCTGGTGTGAGCCTTTAGTTTCCTTATTCGCGATCTCAAGGGTATGTTCGCGGTCGCGTAGGCTTATTTGGGGCAGAGGTGAAGTTTTTCTACGCGATCGAAAAGATAGGGTCATGATCGCGTGCTTGCATGAGGTAGTGCTTCGCGAACGTATGGCTAGTGTCGCGCTCGCGTAGTGTATTGGAGTTGAGGGGGAGCAGGGGAGATTGTACTTCGCGATCGTGAGAGTGAGGTTGCGATCTTTTGCGACCGAATGGAGACTTCCGCGATTGCATAGCGTAAAAAGATGGGGCTTCCTATTTTTGCTTCGCGATCACTAGGCTATTTCCGTGATCGTGATGAAGGAATATCTTGGCAGAATTTAAAAGGTTCAAACGAGGGTTTCAAACTCATAACATAAAATTAAAGTGAGAGCTCGAGAGAAGCTGATTTTTGGAGAGATTCTTGCGTAGTTTTTTGGGGTAAGTGATTTCTATCTAATTTTGGTCAAATTCCATGATTATGCCTTTGATTTCATCATTTAATTTGTGACTTGAGGTGGAAAATATGGGAAAATGGGGAAGAATTCTTGAGTTGGATTTTTAGGGTTTTGAATGGGGAAGAATTCTTGCTTCAGGTTGATGTCTCCGCCGAAAGTATATCTTTGCCATTTTTTGAAAATGCATGTCAATTTCATTTCTGTCGAATGACACACACTTCATCTCGAAGAGTTGTCTTTGCATTTTCTCCTGTCTTTGGTCAGTATCTCCGCAGAGAACTTCATGTAGGATTCTAATGTTGAAGGAAAAATCCTGGGATGTAAGAAAAGTATTTTTGTCTTGAATCCCAAGTGAATTCCACCAATATCTGAGGATTCCTGAGAACCGTGAAGTTAGTTCTGACAGGATGATATACTTTTCTCACTCCACGAAATTTTTGGTCACCATGCAAGTATAGAGTCTTGGATCCTTTGAGGCCATTTTAAAACCTTGACGTCATCTAAGTTGAAATTGTGGAAGCCAGTTCCAACTAGTTTTGATGCCATGGGTTCATGTCTTCTTTCTGGGATTCGTTCATCCGTCATCCCTTCTTGATCCTCCTCTACTTCAGATATTTCTGGGTCTCTTGGTTGGCTCACAAATATTGGGGGATCGTCTTTGTCAAAAGAGTTTGTTGTGGATTCATTGTTTGATTGAGAGCTATCTTCCATTGTATCATCGTCTGATGAATTTAGAGATTCTGACCATGTGGTATCTCCTTTTGACATGGTTCTTGGCTGGGAGACATAGAGGTACGGAGTCTTCTGATAAGAAATTGTTAGACTTCCGAGGTTGGACCTTTTTGAACTTTCTCCTTGGTCTCGCCTTTTCTTGGTTTGTTTCTTGGCTACAAGATCATCTTTCCTTTCCCACCGATATCAAATTCAGGTTCTTCTTTTAAAGGTTGGGTGAAAGAGATAGGATTCTGTGAGGTGGTAGGAAAGGTAGAAAATGTGTTTTCCAATTTTGGTGGGGAATATGCTTGTGTTGACATGGGGAAGAAGGTAGATTTTAAAGAGAAAAGTGGGGGTTTTTGTGACTCAAAGAGGTCATTTCTCAAAAGTTGGATTTGTTCCTTGATTGAAATCGTCTCCTTTTGTTGTTGTTGGAAGAACTGGAAAAGTTAAGTTCCTGGCAGACAAATCTCATATTGTAAATTTGCCAATCTTAGCTCCAAGGATTTGATTAGTCCTGCATGTTGAGATGATGTTTGCTCCACCTTTTTCTCAATTATTTCCACTTTGCTCATTAACTTGTTTTGTGTATGGGCCACATTTTTATGGTGTTGCCAATATTGTTGAGCACTTTGTTTTGGCAGATGGAATTTTTTGATTGCCAGTTCATTATTGCCTCGATGTCACTTGTTGGGGGGGTTTTCTCCAGAAGGTAGTACTATGTTTTTCTTGGGGATTTTTGGAGCATGGTTGATACCTTCTTTTTCAAAAGGTTGGAGTGAGGAATATCTTGGGTATGGCTGGAACATGAAGGGCTCAACATGAATATTTGTGGGTGTGTGAACTTTTGGGTTGATGGAGTTTTAGGTTCAGGAGGCTTTTTGGATTCTAGGTTACGAGCTGATGGTGGTTTGGGTTTTGGGGTGGTTTCACTGTCTTCCCAGCTTGGAGTGAATTTTTCTGGTAATTTTGACCATTCTTGGGGTTTGTAACTGACAAGAAATTCATATTTACCTGGACGGCTTAATGAGCCAATTGAAGGGTCTTTATTTTCATCTCTGGCTCGAAAATGCTTTTCAGTAGTTTTCCCCTTTTTCTTGGATTTTGGTTTAGCCTTGTTGAGGCCAAATCTTTCCCAAGGACTTAGGTGGTGTTCATCATATTCTCCACTTGGATCTTCAAAACAGTCTTGGCAGTCGCAGCCAAGATCCCAAGGGCAGTGTCCCGTGAAGGGGCATTTGAACCACCAAACTCTTTTGCCGTATTTGTCGAAATATTTACACTAGTCATGTTCTTCCATGATAGTTTGTATATTCCAGAAGGGTTCCCTTTCAGGGTCAGTGTCAGGGTCAGGGTGTGTATCTTTGTGTTGGATCATTTGGCAAGAAAAGATGGTTTTATTGGGTTTTTTGAGATGGGAATGGTCAAAGCTTATGGAAACGGTTTTGTCATTTCTTTTGGTAAAATTTGGTTCACCAGATTGTAGAGGTTCTTCTGGTTCCCTTAATCTTTCATAATTTGTAATCCAGGAATCAGGAAAAATTTTGACAAGCTCATCTCTGGAAATTTGTCTGAGTATTTGGGTGCACATGGTGTTTCCTTTGGTAGCATCAATATTCAAGAGTAAAGCATTTTCTCCTCTAGGAAGGCAGAGATCCATGCCATGATTTTGGACCCGCCATGCCATTTGGTGATAAAGAGTGGCTTGGATAGAATCTTTGGCTTGTGAGGCACCTTGAATTTGGACTTGGATTTTGAGTGCTTCAGTTAAGTATGGGTCATAAAGGGACATGTTGAAATTTGGAAAGATAGTTATGAAGAAAGTCCCTTCATTCAAGGTAACTTCTGCAGTACCCAAATTTGCATGTTGGTACTCCAAGTATCTTGTATCTAGAAGAGAAAGTCGAGCAACAACAGGTTGAACTTTTCTTCCATGATAAGTGAGAGAAATTTGGATAACACAAAAATGGATATGGGTAAAACCATGATCTCTCCATTGTCTAGGAAATCATTTGGAATTTAGAGGATAATAAATTGTTTCTCGAGTGGCAAGAATAGGATGCTGGTCAAGTTTTGAGGCAGCAACATATTCTTTGACTCCTTTTGGTTTGTGTTGGACTAAGGAACGGATTTGGGTACATGGTGCAAATGATTTTTTGGCAAAAGCTGAGTAAGGGTTTATGAGGGGTAGTTCCGTGGAAGATACTTTTTGTTCATCGGGTAGGATATCGACTTCATAGAGGTAATCATATTTTTTGGACAAGATTTTATATAGAGTGGGAGTCATATTCATTTTTGCAAGGGAAGAGGATGATGTAAACGATTCAGACATATTTAGTAAACTGTTCCTCCCTCCGAAAAGTTGGGCTGGCTCTGATACCACTGTACAAGGAACAAAGCAAGAGACTCCAAGAAAGCAAACTATATCATAGATACAAAAGTTTTCCTAAAAAAAGGGTTGGCTATTGCCAAGCTACACTAACAGTTAATTTGCTTATAGTCGCAAAAGTTTTCCTACAAAGTGGTTGGCTTCACAACCTATAAGGGATGGCTTGCCAAGCTACACAACTCAGAAAAATTTTGTACTATAACCAACCTTAGCTGTTATAACTCAGAAAACTTTCGTGCTACAACAAGCTAACTTTCTTAGAGTATTCTTACTCTATTTTCATACATGGACCTGCCTTTCCATCCATTCGAAAGAAAGAACATGATGGAAATTTAGAAGGAACTCATATTTCGCATATCAAAAAGATTTACAAAGGTTATAAGATAGCTTCCAAGATGATCTTACAACTACTACAAGGCCTCCTTTATATAGGACTAGGAGGTTATTACAAGACAAACTTATATTATAAAATAAACCTATCTTACATGGCAAACCTATCTACAAGTTGGTCCATTTTTACATGTGAAGGACCTTAGGCAAAGTAACTAAAAAGCTCCTGAAAAAATGTGAAAGAGGTGAAATATACATGGTTTAGCATGTGAAAGTTTGTGGGAGAATGTGAAAGCATGTGGAGATAGGGTGCTACATGTGACAAAGCATGTGGAAGCATGTGAAAGTGGAACCCGGGTGGTTTGGAAGGATGTGGAATTTTGTCTTGGCATGGGTAGATGATTTTTAGGGTTTTTTGGCAGGTAATGTAGGATTATGGTGAGATTAACAGGGATGATTATCTTCCATTGATCTTATTAGTTTGTCTATTAGGCATCTTTTCAAAGATCTTGTGTAGTAACGCCTAGAACTTGACGGTTCTTCTTTGCTATGTTCCTTCTCCTTTGGATTGAGGGATGTGATCCGCAACATTAATCTGGAGATGTCTTGAGTGATTTTTTCCCGGATGATTTCATGCGGAGTTTGATATTCCTTTGCTGCTTCTCGGACTTTTTCTCAGTGAGGATGAGTGCTGGTATAATTCCAGCTTGCCCAATCTTTTGGCCATATCTCTCTCGGGATGCACCTGTTTTGCTGGAAGATAATTCTTTATGATTCACTATATTCTTCTTCCATGGATAAGATCGACACGGGAAATTTCCACCAGAATGATGCCTCTGCTTGTGCCTGGACTTTTCCGTTAATAATCTTCAATGTCCTATGAAACATGAATACCTTTTCTATGTAGGAATTGTTGAAACATTTTATCCAATATCTCCTAGGCTTGAAACAGAGTAAAAATACCTTAAGAGCTGGTTCAATGTTGTCAAAATCTTTAAAGACGTTGCACTTGAATTTCATGAAAATGTAGTACTGATGGAATAGGTACCAAAAAACCATAATAGTTCTTGTGGAAAATCCTTGACTTGTTCTATGAATATATGGCAGAATGGATATTCTGGATTGACCCCATAAGGCTTGAGAATGGATCCTCCATGTTGTCGGAAAACTTGGAGCTCATAATAAGTTCTTCTTTCCATAATAATTGATGGATCAAAGGGATCCAGGAGGTTGAATAACTCCGGTGGATGATCCGTTGGTTTCAATGAAGTTGTTCCTGGTACATTTGAAAGCATAAAGATGTGGCTGATTAGCTTTTTCTTTGAATTCAATTTTGTTGGGGTAGATCTCTTTGATAATTCTTCCGATCGAGATACAAAATCTGCGAGAATATTATTCTTTCCTTTCAGGTGCCTGACTTGAAACTTGTATGGAGAGAACCATTGGACCCATCTGAGAATATGAGGATTGGGAATAATCTTTGCATTTATCTGGATCAACTTTGGGAAGGCCTTCATATCCATCTCTATCAGAAATTGTGTGTGAATCAAGAAAAAAATGAATTCCTTGATTCCATTCTTTACTACAAGAATTTCCTTGAAGGTGGAATGATAATGTTGCTCGGCATCTTTGAACTTTCCGCTGGCATATCCGCATATTTTTCTCTGTCCATCTTTTTCTTCAAATACAACGGCACTCCAATATTCGTTGCTGGCATCAGTTTGCAGTATCTTCTTACCCTCTGAAGGGATGTAGAGGGACCTGACATTTTTAGAAATCTCTTTTGTTTCCCTGATGTTGATACCCAATTTTTTCTCAAATTATTTTTAAAATTTGTATATATACCTTCAAAATCGCTCTTTATAATAACTGGTATTTTTTCAAAAAAATTCATATTTTTATTAAATTCTTTTCCAATTTATTCGGTATTTTTATATTCAATAATTATTCATAAATTGTATTATAAGTAATTTCAAAATATTTTCCAGTTCACTATATCATTTTTAATCCTATTAGGATTTAATTATTTCACAAATTAGCTAATTTTGGCATTATTTGACCATAATTACAATAATGTTGCAACTATAGCCTAATTGTACATTTTATATCATTTAAATCAATAATTATTTCATTTTATATTTTTTATATTCATTAATTACCTTAATTTCATTTATTTAGCATTAATTTCATTTTATATAATTATTAGCTATTTTTTATTAATTATTTATCTATTTTTAATGGGTATTTAACTAATAGCCAGTTTTAATTTCAATTCTAGCTTAATTTCACCCGGGCCCCTACCCAATTTAATCATCCCAATTACCTAGCCCAGACCTAAAATCCTACCCGACCCGACCCCACGACTAATCTGAGTCGTTGATCNCCTCATTTCACTCGGTCTCTCATTTCTATACTCTCTTTCTCTATCTCTCTAGTTCTCTCTAGAGACCTCTGGTCTCTCCACCTCCAATGAGGTCTGTTCGTCTTCTCCGGCTAGTCCCTCACCGGAAACTATGGTCTCCCATTATCTCCTGGTTACCGCTCAACCCTACACCGGTCTAATGACACCCTAAGGCCCTCAGGCGAACCTGGAGCGGTTCAACTCCTACCCATGGTCCCTCATGCCATCTTCCGGACTCCTCCGGCCGTCTTAGTAAGAGCTATGACTTTTCCGGCTAACGTTGGTGACATCTTTAAGGTTTTTCTTGTTTCTCTGGGTTCTCTGAAACCCTAAATCCTAGTATTTTTACGATTTCTTTTAGATCTGTCTTAGATCTATGTATATCATGAAGCTTTTTACATGTTTTCTTCGAAAACCTTCCTATTCTAAGCAATCTTTCATCTCAAAATTAGAGTTTCATCACCCCTCTTCCATAAAACGATTTTGCTTCTGTTTTAATTTTATTCCATGATTCTTTCATGAATTAATACTGAGATTATGTTTGATAATCACCCATAATTGAGTTTTTAATGATCAAAACACTTACCTATATGAAGAACACTGATTTTCCCCTTCAAAAATCACCTCAAAAGCTCTCTTCCGTGCAACAATGGTGTAAAAATATGCTAGGGTCGCGGAAGGTCTAATTTATATTTTTCCCGAGGGTTTCCGCACCTGCGAGACCACACCTGCGGCCCCCTAACCGCACCTGCGACCCACTGCCCGCTCCTGCGGGCCCGCACCTGCGGTCAAGCATCCGCAGGTGCGGTTACACCAGCACCAGCAGTTGTATTGCTGCAATTTCAAAGCCCAAACCTCCGTTAAGCACCCGAATTCAATCCCGAGCTCCTCGCAACCCCAATCAAACATACTAACACGTCACAAAACATCATTCAAGCTTAGTTGCACTCTCAAAACTAACATCAAAACACCAAAATTACATCGGATTCAAGCCTAAGAACTTTGAAATTTCTAAATCCACCAACGATGCCGAAACTATCCAAAACAACTCCGATTGACCCGAAATTTTGTAGACATATCCAAAATTACATTACGAACCTGTTTCAACTGTTAGAATTCAATTCCGACCCTGATAGCTTATTTTCCACTGTCGACCGGAAATCATCAAAAACTAACTTTCGCCAATTCAAGCCTAATTCTACACCGGACATCACAAAATTATTCTGAACACACTCCTAAGTCCCAAATCACCTAACGAAGCTATCCGAGCCATAAAATCCGCATTCCGAGGTTGTTTACCAATAAGTCAACTCTTAGTTGACTTTTCCCATTTTAAGGCTATTTTTAAAGGCTGAATGATTGAACTCCCACTACAACCATTCGATTTCAAGACTATCAACTCTAACACATCAATAACAGAATAACCAACCTATGACAAGTCAATAACAGCAATTATAATGCAGGTTCTGCGTAATGACGGACCGGGTCATTACAGTTTCGCTCCGTTAGCATATATTAATGATATAATACAAATTTTGGTTAGATTCGGGGCGATTTGTGGTAGAGTCGAGCGGAAAGGGCATTGCGGAGTAGAGTTTTGGCTTGATTGAGGTAAGTAACGCTTCCAATCTTGGTTCTGAGAGTTCGAAACCCTGAGCTACATGTTATGTAATTAGAATTGGGTGACGCACATGCCAAGTGACGGGAGTGCGGGCGTGCACCATATGGTTCGTGACCTGGTTCATTCCATGGCACCATTTATTGGTTCTCTCTTGTTGATATATGTGCTTCTGTCCATGTTACTGATATGAACATTCTAGAAATCATGCTAAATATTTTGTTAAGGCTTCACGCCGATACTATTGAGACCCGAGCGGTCGTCTTAATGCAAACATATTAGAGATCATGCTAGATATTATGTTAAGGCTTCATGCCGATGTTGTTGAGACCCGAGTGGTCGATCATTGCTGTCATCTCATGTGTTTCATTGGTATTATGTACTCAGTTATGTCATTGCATATCATATCATGTCTCAGTCTCGGTAATTGTTCTTTTGCACATTATATCATTGATTCGGGCTAGTTCATGCATTGGGAGCCCATGTGAGCGAGACAGGAGAGTGAATACTGAGTGAGGCAGAGAGCCTGATATTGAGTGATAGATATATGGATTGGGATGCATGCCACTGCGGTATTGGTTCGGGCTACACGCCGCAGCGATATAGCGCTTGGGCTGTAGGAACCCCTCCGAAGTTTGTAACACACCCCCAGTGAGCGTAGTGATATTGAGGGATGGATCTTTCTTGGACATGGATCTTGTCCGATATGTTAATGCTTGGAGATGGATCTTCTCCACGAGGCTGGATTGGCCTTTTTCCATCGGTACTAAGTGACTGAGGTCACTGACGTGTGTACGTATTGTGGGATGAATCTTCCCTAGGCCGTTGACCCTTATATAGTACCGAGTGGTTGTGAGGTGTATTATTATCTGTAGATGGATCTTCTACTTAGTGCTGGATTGGCCTTCCTCAGTACTGAGTGACTTCTGTCTGATGTGTATATATTCTGGGAGGGATCTTCCCTGAGCCATGTGAGCCATATACAGTACTGAGTGGACGAGTATTTGAGAGTGGGAGCACATTGTGCATTTCATACTGTTGATGCATTGGCATGTAGAATACGTCGAGGTATATATGTTAAACTGTTCGGAATTGTGTTTATCTTATCAATTGAGATGTCTAGTTAACTGAAAGCATGCCTAAATTTCTGTATATTTATTTTGTCATAAAGGTGGGGGTTTAGTCTGTCACTACCTCTCAGTCCATAGGTTGCGCTTGTTACTTACTGAGTTGCTGCACTCGCGTTACCCCCTGCATCTTGTGTGCAGATTCAGGTGCCAGGATTGGGTGAGAGCTGGTTTACTCTCTTGGAGCACTTCGGAGATTGCAAGGTAGTTGCACGGCGTTCGCAGCCTTGCCTTTCTCCTTCCTATTATTCATTTTTCGCTTATTCTCAGACTTGTTTGTATTAAGGGAACAGTACTAGATTTTGTATCTCCTTTTAGTTGCTCATGACTGATGACTGATGAGTGGTGATTTTACCACTCATTTTAGCTCTTTTTTGTTAGATTTTGCATCGTTTAATGATAACATGAGGTCGTTTATAGTGTGTATTGTTCGACTTTCAGGGAAGTGATTCCATGAAGTGATTGCCGTTGAATTGAAGTGGATTTGAGCACAAATTGGTGGAAAAAGCACAAAACCCTTCAGTCATTCCGCACCTGCAGACTTTTCGTTGTTGGTGCGACATCGCACCTGCGAAAGAGTGTTCCGCACCTGCGCAACTGGCTCAATTGTACTGAGGCCGCACCTATGAGGATTTATCCGCAGGTGCGGTCAACGGGCATCAGACCTGGACAGATTTGTAAAATCACATTTTCCCAATCCCAAACCCACATATACTCGACCTAGCAGATGTTTTCAGTATCTTTTGGCAATATTTTGGCTTATTTTCAGTAGATACACTAGAGAAGAACAAGTTTTGGAGGCTAGGGTTTGCACACACACTTGGTTTTGAAGATTTGAAACTTGTGGTTAAGGATTTCTTACCCATTTATGTTTATTTCTTCATTTCCTTGCTTTGTACTGAATATTTAAGTGTGTAGTATTTATTTCCAACACTCAATCTTGTTTATGAAAATAATCATGTTTAAAGTGTGGATTAAATACCTTGTTGTGCTTATGTATTGAATGATTTTTCATCTTTTATGAAGTAAGTTATTGTTTCTTTAATTACTCTTGTTCTTTAATGTTTCCAAAGGGATTAGCTAACCCTAAGACTCGCCCATTAACTCCGAATTAATTTTGGGAAAGATAATTTGGGGTTGGGGAAGATTAATAAACAAGAACTTGAGGCTTTAACCCTCATTTTATAGATTCTACCTAGAAATAGGATTGAACTACTTGTAGCCATATCCGGGTGTGCTTAATCTCTTAATTGGGTTAGAAATAATTCAATTAAGAAGTCTTGTTAGTCTTCGGAAGAAGCTAATTAAGAATTATTATCCGTGGCTAATTAACATAAACTCACTCATATTTGTAAAATCGTGAAATACATTGGATCGTTACTTGAGTGTAATTCCTGATGCATCCATCCTTGTAGCCATCGATTATTTTACTTGCTTTCTAGGTTAGTTTATATTTTTGCATTTAGATATAAATATTTTTACAACCAAAATCTAATTGTTTGGCATTGCACGATAAGTGATAATTCTCTTACATTCCTAATCGCCAACATATTTTTCTCTGTGGGATTCGACCCCAACCTAGTTGGGTTATTATATTTGACAATCGACCGCTTACATTATTTTAAAGTGTAATTTGAGCGTATCAAATTTTGGCGCCGTTGCCGGAGAAAAATTTAGGTTGTTTGAGAAATAAGCATAAGTGCTTTGGTCCAAACTTGTGAATATTTGTGTAATATTTTTTCTTACCTTGGTCTATTTTTCTTATTTGTACTTGTTTAGTTTCTTAATTTTTGATTAAAAAAAATGACATCATATAATGAAAATTGATCGGATGGTAGTTGTTCATATTTGATGACCCTTGTCCTTATTGTGGAGGACCACACTCGTGGCAAAATTGTTTAAATTTTCTCTGGGATGGATTGTGCGCACAATCTCAAACCCATGAGTGGAGTATTTGTGATAGGTGTGTTGTCAAAATAGTCATTGGTATGATTGTGATTATTTGTCCGTCCCTTCTCCAAGCCCCCGCTATGATGATTCTACTTTTTGTGATGAAAATTTTAGGGATGAGGAAGTGGAAGAAATTGAGTATGGCCGAAATGGAGAGTTCAAGCTCATGTTGGAGTGCTTACTTGAAGAAGGAAACAAAGATCAAAATTCCTTGGAGGAGCTTTTGGAAAATCGCCTCCAAAATGAATTGGCACTTGAAAGGTTGCACTCACAAATGGATGAAATGATTGAAGTCTTAAGGGTTCAAAAAGCCTTGAGGGTGAGTGATAGCCAAGAACCTTCCTTGGAGGTTGAAGTTGAAAATCCTTCCTTGTCACTTGATCAAAACCAAGAAGAACTCTCAAATGCTCAAAATGAGAAGATGATGCTCATGTTGGAGGTCATTCTTGAAAATGAGGAAAAGCAAAATTTTGCACTCGAGGACTTGAAACATGAAGTGACTCAAAATGATGAGCACGTCCGCACTTTGGAGGATCAAATGAAAGCATTGATGGAGGCTCATTATGCCTCTCAATTTGAAAGTGTTGGAGGAAGCCAAGAAGAGTTCAATTCCGAGGAAGAAAGTGAGCTTTACTTTCAGGAATCAAGACTTGAACATCCGCCAACCGACCCCATGAGTATTATTGATGCCAAGTAAAATGAGAAATTAGAGTCAACCGGCGTAAATGAAAATTTGGTTGAAATTGACTCTAATCCGGGGGAAAAAGAGGATGTCAAAATCTGGGGGAAATTGCAAGTTGAAGGGTTGAAGTCACATTCCAAGCATTTTTCAATATTAGAATTGTGTGGTGATATGGAAGTTTAACTACACGAATCAATGAAGGATTGCGAGCAGGAAAAACTCATACCATACATTTTACAATTTGAGGGAACAAGAAAGCGAAAGGACATACCTCACATGAAAGCCAAGAAGTGCAAAATGAAGAAATCAATGCTTGGCTCGATCATCGACTTACCACCCCCCATAGCTTAGTATATTATTTTGCACTAATCTGCCAAGTTTTAGAATTTTTGGAGCTAAGTTGCGAATTTTTGAGAGCGGGAATGTACCAAAACAGTGGCTGCCCAGAAAAGCCTTGCTGAACCCAGTGACTTCCACACCTGCGGTCAAGAAATCCGCAGGTGCGCCTATGCAGAAGCGACTTCCAAAGTGCAGGTGCGGATTATACCGCAGATGCGGTTCAATATCCGCAGAAGCGGGATCGCAGAAGCGCCTGTGGTTCCGCAGGTGTGGAATTCGTGCAAGTTAAATCCCTAACTCTCATTTCATCTGGTAATTTCCAATTATTTTCACCCAAAACCCAAAATCCCCCATCTATCAAAAATCCCAACACACCATTCGTGAATTTTCCAGTGCACTCACACAAGACTCAGGTATTTTCATTTGATTTTCATCTCCTCACTTCTCTGGTCTTCTCTGTTTTTTGTTTTCCTCGTCTTTTCTCAATCCTTTCATGGCCGTCCCTTTTTTTTCCTTCTTCCCAAGACCCCTTCTAATTTATGCTAATATTAGGGTGAGGAATTTAGTTGAGAGTAGGTTAGTTTGGATTGTTTTCAATGAAACAAACTTGTGGGGAATCTGAGTACCCAAATCATTTGAAGAAGAAGCAACTTTTAACTGCCTGCAAAGTGTTCGATAAATTGTCCAAAAGAAAATTGTGTGTTAAGTACCTAAACCCTAGCATTAATAGTCAGAGGTCCATTTAGTACACAAATTTGGAAATCTTGAGTACAAATTAGTACTAAAAACCATGTTTCAAGTGAAAAAGATCAAAAAATTTGTTGGGCAGTTGAACCCTTAGACGAGGTCTGCAGATGCGATCCATGTGCCACATATGCGGCTCCGCACCTGCATTGACTGTTCCGCAGGTGCGATTTTTGGGCAGCCTGAACAAAACCGCAGAAGCGGTTGAAATTGCGCAGATGCGGGACCACACCTGCGGTTAATCTTCCGCAGGTGCGGAAACTGGCCAGTGTGGAAGATTCGAGTAGCTTTGCAATTGCCCCTTCCCGGGCCTGTTCAACTTGGTTCTTTGGCCTAATTGCAGTGTTTTAATTTGCTTAACAAGATTCTACTGCCTGACTAACTTCGTTTTTTTATAAGTACTTTGAGCTAAAAAAGGACTCGAACATGAACATAAATGCCCCCTACAACCATGAATTTGAGGATGAAGCTGAGGAACAATTCGACAATGACCATTTCATGTCTGCTAACTGTCATCGCCGGTATTATGACAACCTTCTCACCAAGAAATTAGTGCTCGAGAAAGGGATCGCTGAGGATAAATTGGTCGAGTTGCTTCCGGATTTCTATGGCCATTTGCAATCCTCTGGATGGTCATGCTTTCTAAATCCTTGTAAGGTCAACGAGGAGTGGGTTCGCGAATTTTACGCAAACCTCAAGCGTACAAACTTCATCGACCCACAACTCATCATTAGAGGAAAAATAGTGAAGTTCGGGGTGGAAGAGATTAATGATGCCCTCGGGAATCCTAACCATCCACTCGAGCCACTACAAGAGAAAGACAACTATGACAATGCAGCATGGCTTGTGTCTAAACTATATCCTAAAAGCGTCAGAGCAAAGTGGGCCAACAAAAGAAAGGGATTAAAGTCGATCGACTTCACAGTCGAGGCTAAGATATGGCTCTATATCCTCTGCAACAGGGTGTCACCCTATGCGAATGTCTCAGATGTGTCATATACTAGAGCCCTGATCATTGCTTGTCTTCTTGATGACATCCCAGTGAATGTGGGATACTATATTGTGAGGGAGCTGCAGCAGTATTTGCTCGACAATAGCGCAGGGTTAATGTTTCCTTCTTTGATCACAGAATTGTGCAGGTGGGCAGAGGTCGAGGAGAGTAGCATTGATCATTGGCTACCCGCCGACAAACCCTTCCACCCGTTAAGAGTAACGGGTGAGGGTAGTGCAGTGAAAAGCAAAAAGAGGAAGGTCACCACCACTACTTCCGGATCCGGATCCTCTTCACAGACTGCTCCAGCCGAGGGACCTTTTGGGGAGATGAACTCCCAGCTTGCATCCATTCGGTAGTTAGTGTCTCAGCTCCCTAGTGGGACCTCACACTCCCATCCCCCGCCTGACTATTTCTCCAGAGCTAAGATGCAGACTTACTTCGATGCGCAGGCTAAAATGGCAGCATCTGTTGCCCAGCTCAATACCTCCTATACCAGCTTGGCCAAGGCGCATGTCGACCTCAAGTCAGCCTTTGACAAAGAAAAGGAGAAGAACAAAAAGAAGGCAAATTCATGATAAAAATGTAGAGAGGGATTAAAGCGATCTTTAAATGGGGGCAACTGAGCAGGCGGATACCAGTTGAGGATGATGAGGATAGCGAGGAGTACTCGTTCGTGACAGATGATGAGGATGATGAGGAGGATGTCGATGGCGAGAGTTCTCAGCGGCACTGATTAGCCTTTTCTCCTGCAGTCTGCTAGTCTGATACAGACCTCAGGGAGACCCTCAAACTATTTTTCTTTCCTTTTGATATTGTGCAGTGGGGACACTGCAATGTCTTTAGTTGGGGTGGCTTTAGGAGCATATTGTATCTATACTATGACTTTGTGTATGTTAGTCTATTTTTATTTTTCTTTCTTTCTTTATTTTCTTTAGTATATTATTTTTGCTTCTTTAGTATTAGTTGCTTTTATTTTAGCATTCTCTCTAGTAGTTTTGTTATTTTATTTTCCTCTATGTGGTAGTATTTCCTTGGGTTTTCTTTATTCTATGGTTCTTTCCCAAAGAACATTTTTGAAGTGAACCGGGTGACTTTTCCCTATGATATATGGCGTGACAACTTTCTTAAGGGAATTAGTCTTGTTTTGCTAGGTGGAGATTTTTGGATTATTAGGTACTAACAAAACTAGTCTCTTGTATGTGAAATGTGAATTAAGAATACCCCTCCGAATGTTGGTTTTTAAATTGAAAAAAAATTATATATATATATATAATAAGTTGCAGGGTAAAGAATAATTTGTGTGATAAATTTTTGGCTCTTTTAATGACTCTTTGCCCACTAGTTTGCATGATATTGCTCTAGATGCTCTTATTAGGAAGTGAACTTGATCCGTCTTGACTAGTTCATGTGCCATGTGTGTTAGAGTTTGTGTAAATAATTCTTGTGTTTACTCTATCATCTAGAACTTGCCCGGTTGGTCTTTCAATGCTAATGATAATTACGGTTGGTTGGAGAAATGACCTTAGGCATTCTTTGTGTTATTTGAAAAAACTCTTTTGCCTTTCAAACTTACCATTGCATAAATATTATCGCTAGTTACCCTATATGAGCCTTTAACCTTTTCTTTGGTCACCTCATTACAAACCTTTCCCATTTTGTAAAATAATTCCCTCTTTTGAACTTGTCCCTCCTTGAACATTGAGAATGAGGCTAAAATCCTAAGTTGGGGTGTGGTGTCAAGTTGGAAATTGGTAAGGTTGTATATTGAGTGTAGGAACCTATACCTCAAAGTGTTCACATGAAATTATTCAAGATCCAAAAGAAAAATATTTTTTAAAAAAAATACATGTATGTATATAAATACGGAGCCTTGAAGAAAATTAGAGAGGTATTTAAGGTGGTTATATGTAAGTAACTAGGTTCCAATGAGGGTTATGTGGTTTGAAAAGAAACAAAGTGCAACAAGAAAGAAGAATGTGAGTAGTGTTCAAGGAAGGTGTAGTTATTTGTATCCCATATGTTTATCCGAACCTTCCCTAAACCTACATTACAAGCTTAAAAAGTCCTTATGGGATCTCCAACCGAATGTTCTTGGAAAGGCGATGAAATAAAATAAGGGCAAGCCTATGGCATGATATGTTGTAACACTTGAAATTATTTGTGAGAGTGAGTGTCTTTGTGAATTTGTCCCTTGTGTTCTTCTTGTAAATATGGTAATTTTGGGACTTTCTTTCTTGTGAGGGCACATGAATTAGGATGGATTGGTGAAATTGATATATTCAGAAATGAGTGAGTTGAGCATATGTAGTAGAATAGTGCTTTTGAGTCACTCATTGAGGCTTATTCTTGTCACTTGATTATTTTGAAATCCCTTGCACTTCTTGAAGTTGTTTTTAAGTGAGGGAGTTACTCGGGTAAGATGCAGACTTGATCCTAATTATTAGTATCAACCAAATCCATAAGTATAATGCTTAGTTGGATAATGTGATTCGTAAATGATAGCAATACGAATTGTGCTTTAAATGGTAGAACCTCATTGAGTTGTTGGTTTTGATTTGCTTGAGGACAAGAAAAAGCTTTAAGTTGGGGATGTTGATGAGTGGTAACATTTTAGCTCTTTTTCGTTAGATTTTGCATCCTTTAATGATAGCATGAGCTCGTTTATGGTGTGTATTATTCGAATTTTAGGAAAATGATGCCATGAAGTGATTGGTGTTGAATTGAAGTGGAATTGAGCACAAATTGGTGGAAAAAGCACAAAAGCCTTCAGTGATTCCGCACCTGCGTACTTTTGGTCGCAGGTGCGACATCGCACCTGCGAAGTAGTGTTCCACATCTGCTCAAAGAGCTTGACTAACCAGGTGAGCTCTTCGACTACACGTCGCATTGATCGATACTAAGCTTCTGTAGAGCTGAGAGAAATTGAGGTTTGTTTCTTGTATTTCCAGGAAATAAGAGAAGATCCAAGAGAAATGTAGAAACCATTAACAGATTTGCGTGATTCTGGGTACGTTCCTCAATCGAAGTCACAGAAAGCCAGCAACTGATACAAAGGAGAAGAAGTCATGAATAAACCAAGACAGGGATCCTTTGATAAATATCGAAGGACACGAAGGGCTGCTTGTATGTGAGGAACTCGTGGATCCTGCATATATTGGCTTAGATGTTGCACAGTGAAGGAAAGGTCTGGCCTTGTATGAGTTAAATAGTTCAACTTTCCCAACAAATGGCAATACAAGGTCGGGTCTTTGATAGGAGAACCAGATTTGGCCAACAATTTGATAGTGGGATCAAGTGGACAAGAGACGGATGGTTTGTGAAGGCAATCAAATTCCAGCAACAAATCAAGAGTGAATTTCCGCTAAGTCAAAATTAGTCCCTCGGATTCACGCAGTACCTCCATTCCAAGAAAATAATATAAAGTTTTCTAAATCCTTTATTCTGAATTCCTGATGTAGAAATACTTTCAAAGCATGTAGCTCCTCTAAATTATTTCCTGTCAAGAGTATATCATCAACATAGACGGCCACTATAGAGATAGAGGAGTCAGACTTTTTAAAGAATAGGGAATAATCATTTAGAGAATGGGAAAAACCTTTAAAATTAAGGGTTGTTGTTAATTTAGCATACCACTGTCGAGATGCTTGACGAAGCCCATAGAGTGAATTCTTTAACTTGCAAACATGTGTAGGAGAAGGAGGAGTGAACCCAATTGGAAATTTCATGTACACCTCTTCATTTAAATCCCCATGCACAAATGTATTATTCACATCCAACTGAAAAATTCCCCAACCTTTCTTAACTACTGTAGCTAGAATACAACTGATGGTGGTCATTTTTACCCCTGGGGAAAATGTTTCATTGAAGTCTATCCCTTCTTTTTGAATATCCTCTCTAACTAAAAGTCTAGCTTTGAGCCTTTCCACACTTCCATCAAAGTTATGCTTCACTTTATGCACCCACTTACACGGTAATGCCTTTCTACCAGGAGGTAATTCCATGACCTCCCAGGTGTGATTGAGCTCAAGTACCTCTATCTCTCTTTTCATTGCTTTCTGCCATCCCGGGTGATGGGATGCTTGGTTATAGTTGGTTGGTTCTTGGATAGTGGAAAGGGAATTTAGGAGATGTGGGTTGGATATAGATAGGTCATTGAAAGGAAAACTAGAAGGTGTTATAGGTGACAGGAAACAAGAACCACTTACATCAGTCAATTGAATACCATTGTAAATGTAGTCCTTGGGGTAAGGGGGATTGTGTGGCCTTGAGGATTTTCTAATAAGACTGTCCAATATGGGTTCAGTAGCTGAAGGTGAAGTAGTAGGAATAGGGGAGTGAGAGACAGAAGAAGAAGAAGAAGATGGTGTAGGACTGGAAGGTGGAAAATCAAGAAAAATGTTGCACAGGTGGATCTTCATTAGGCAGTTTTGAATGTTCAGTAGCAGGCTGAGGTAAATCAGGGGAGAAGGTAGGAGAACTGGACATTGGTGCAGTAGGTAAAAAAGAGTCAATTGACTCCTTGGATTTGATGGAGGGAAAAGGGGAGAATTCTTCATGAAAGACAACATCCCTAGAAACAAAAGGCTTTTGAGTGCTAAGGTTAAGAACCCTATACCTCTTCTTTCCATGTGGATAACCCAAGGAAACACAAGGTATATCCCTTGGTTGGAACTTTGTTCTGTGATTTGAGAGAGTGGAACAAAACATAGACATCCAAAACACCTCAAATTAGAGTAACTAGGTTTGGATTTGAAAAGGATCTCATAGGGTGTTTTGTAAGGAAGAACTTTGGAAAGAAACCTATTGATCCAGTATGTAGAAGTTAGAACACAATTCCCCCAATAAGAAATAGGCAATTGTGATTGGAAAAGCAGGGCTCGAGATGTCTCTAAAAGATGCTTATGTTTCCTATCCACAACCCCATTCTGTTGTGGAGAAGCTACACAAGTAGTCTGATGTACTATTCCCTGTGAAGAAAAAAAATTAGACTGTAGACTCCCACTCCCTAATTCAAAAGCATTTGTCTGACCTTATTGTCTTGAGCTTGGTATTGAACTGTCTTTCTACCATAGCCAAAATGACTTAAGAACTGGAAATACATTTGATTTTGCACTTAGTAGAGAAGTCTATGTTCCTCTACTGTAGTCATCAACAATTGTAAGAAAGTATTTGTAACCATCATAAGTTTGGTTGCTATAGGGCTCCTATGTATTTATGTGAATTAGCTCAAAAACTTTCTTTGTGGAAATAGAACTAGTGGAAAAAGGGAGTTTGGATTGTTGATCCATAGGACAAACAACACAAGTCACAAAAAACATTGAACAAAAATAAATAGGAATAGTAGATATATTTCTCATATTACTCAAAGGAATCTGACCAAGTCTATAGTGCCATAATTTTTCTTTTACATACGGATCTAAAGAACTGAAACAAGAATGTAAAACTGGAACATGTTGTCTCTCATTGAAATTCTTTCTATATACAAAACTACTATTGGAAAGTAAAAAACTCTTGGGAATGGCAATTGTTGGCCTTGATTGAAGAATGTAGAGTCCATTTCTCTCCTTACCAATATCCAGAGGGCTCTTGTAATGACCCGGTCGGTCGTTTTGAGAATTAGCACCACGATCCCCTATTAACCGCTTCTCCCATGTCTATTTATGTTATTGTAATTTGTCGGAGCGTTAAGGGATGAAATCCAGTGTGATTTTGCACACAGTCCATAAATGTGGAATTTAGCTTTAGAAATCTGGTCATAGATAGAACTGTGCAAAGACGAATCCGGAATGGAATTCCATCGACTCTGTTAGCTCCGTTGGGT
Organism: Nicotiana knightiana; assembly: GCA_005239525.1. Taxonomy (NCBI): domain Eukaryota; kingdom Viridiplantae; phylum Streptophyta; class Magnoliopsida; order Solanales; family Solanaceae; genus Nicotiana; species Nicotiana knightiana. Next base: position 64,136 of record ML396259.1, on the reverse strand, counting down.
TATTTCGGGGTTAGGAGCGTGTTCGGAATGTGTTTTCATGCTCGGTTGTAGATTTAGGCTTGAATTGGCAAAAGTTAGAATTTCGGCGATTTCGACCGAAAGGTGAAATTTTCATATCGGACTCGGAATGAAATTCCGAAAGCGACATCAGGTCTGTAATGCCAATTGTGACCTATGTGCAAACTTTGAGGTCATTCGGATGAGTTTGACATGTTTCGGTATCGAATGTGAATTCTAAAAATTTCATAAGTTCTTAGGCTTGAATCTATGCATAATTGATGATTTTGATGTTATGAGATGTGTTTTTAAGGATCGACCAAGTTTGAACAAGGTATTAGGGTCAGTCGGTAGGTTTGGTTGAGGTCTCAGGGGCCTCAGAGTTGTTTCGGATGCCCAACGGGTGAATTTGGAACTTTAAGAGCAGTTGAACCATTCTGGTTCTGGTGTCTCACACCTGCGATGGTATTTCCACAGGTGTGGACACGCAGGTGCGAAGGGGTACACCCAGGTGCGGACGTAGCTTAGATTGGCCTGACTCGCAAGCGCGAAAGAGTATCCGCAGGTGCGGAGCCGCACCTACGACCCAGCTACCGCAGGTGCGACCCCAGATATTTTAATGAGTTTCTGCACCTGCGATTGTGTTTCCGCAGGTGCGGCACCGCAGTGTGATCCCTGTGTCGTAGGTTCGAAATACCTGGGCTAGTTATATCAAAATCCGAGGGTTTGAAATTCATAACTCCAAAATCGAATGAGAGCTCGGGATTTGGAGATTTTTGGTGGAATTTGAAGAGGAGAATCATAGGTAACGTTTTCTAACCTTAATCCATTTGTATATCAATAATCTCTATCAATTTCCTCAATCTAATCAATGAAATTGGATGAAAACACATGAAATTGGGATGAAACTTCCCCAAGTAGAAATATGAGGATTTAGGGAGATTTAGATGTCGGATTTTGATGATTCTTGTTCGACTGGGTTCATGAGCGAATGGAAGTTCGGGAAATATAAATTTTACCCGATTCCGAGACGTGGGCCCGGGAGACTTTTTGGCCGAATTTCCCAATTTCGCGTATTAGCTTAGAAATAATTAGCTATTTTGTTCCCTTGAAGTGATATTTACATTATGCAATCGATTTGAATAGATTAGGGCCACCTAGAGTCGGATACTCGTGGCAAAAGCGTGGTATTGAGTTGATTAGCGCAGTCAAGGTAAGTGGCTTGCCTAATTCTGTGTTGGGGACTTCCCCTTAGGCATTTTATAATGATTTTGTTGCATGGACGCCGTGCACGTGAGGTGAAGAGTGAGTACACGGGTCATTGTTGCTAAAATTCCATTTTTAGTTCCACACAATCACTCATTTTCATTCCTATATTACGGTTTCCTGTCTTAACTGAGTAGTTAGCTTAAGAGTAAGCATGCCTACCTGTCCTTACTTGATTTCCTCTTATTTGCTACTAGTTGCACCATGCTTAGGTAGCTTTACTCTATTCTTGCCTGTTGTTTTTCCTAGACTGTTTAATTAAGTCGTATCCGACATACTTCTGCTTTGCATATTTAAATTGGGACTACGGATCGAGATCCGGGAGCTTTCCCCTTGTACTGCATTTGATATTTAAATTGGGACTACGGACCGAGATCCGGGAGATTTCCCCCTGTACTGAAATGCATATTTAAATTGGAACTACGGACGGAGATCCGGGAGCTTTCCCCCTATACTGCACAGCATATTTAAATTGGGACTACGGACTGAGATCCGGGAGCTTTCCCTTTGTACTACATTGCACATTTACTGTTGAGATATATGTTGTGTTGAGCCGAGGGCTCTCTGGCTGTTATAAATTCTTCCAGTTTCCATTAATCCCATTTATCATTGCTTATCTATATTTCACTATTTTAAATTTATATTGACTTGTTTTAAAAACTCAGTAGAGCCTCAACCTGACCTCGTCACTACTTGACTGGGGTTAGGCTTGGTACTTACGGAGTACCGAATATGGAGTACTCACTCCCTTTCCTACGCATGTTTCCCCATGTGCAGATCCAGGTACCAGCACACAGTACAGTGTCTAGGCGCATCTTAGCAGCTGCATAGGAGACCGCGAGGTAATTCTGCCGCGTCCGCAGGATCTCACGAGTCCCCATCCTACTCTAGTACAGATATAGGAGATATATATAGATACATTTTCCTTATTTCTTTGTATAGAGCTACAGTACTTCAGAGTTTGTGACTTTGTGATGTTCCGAGTTTTGAGAAAGTAACAGTTGTATATGTTGAGCGGCTAAGTTTTATAGTATTTCTTCTTCTTTACTGTTTCTATTATTATTTTGCCTTATTTTCTGCAAGTTTTAGGCTTACCTAGTCGTAGGGATTAGGTGCCGTCACGAGACCGTTCAGAGGATAATTCGGGTCGTGACAAGTTGGTATCAGAGCGTCTAGGTTCATAGGAGTCACAAGTCACAAGCCGGTTTATTAGAGTCTCGCGGATCAGTGCGGAGACGTCTGTATCTATCTTCGAGAGGCTATGTAACTGTTAAGAACAATCAAATTCTTTGGAACTCCTTATCGTGTTGGTTACCGTCCTCAAATTCTTAAACTCTATTCTATTCTTGCTTGCAGATGGTTCGTACCCATACCGAACGTACTGATGACCAGGCACCCGAGCTCCCAGTCAGAGCCACCAGAGGTAGGGGTCGGGGCAGAGGACGAGCACGCGGTGCAGCCCGAGCACCGGATAGAGCAGAGGCAGAGGAGCCCTCAGCAGCTACAGTTGGAGGGGAACAGGAGGTCCCTACTGTTACTCCAGACCTCCAGGAGACATTGGCCCAGTTCTTGAGTGCCTTCAGTACTCTGTCTCAGGCGGGACTACTCCCGATAGCTCCAGCTACATCCCAGGCGGGGGGAGGGACACAGACTCCCGCAGCCCGTACTCCTGAGCAGAGGGTTCATATTGGGCATGTTCCAGAGTATATTCCTATGCCCCCAGCAGCTCCAGCTCAGCATGAGACTAGGATAGTTGTTCCTGAGGCAGAGCAGCTCCTACTTGAGAGGTACAAGAAGTACCACCCACCTGAGTTCCGCGGACTAGCTTCGGATGACGCCCTGGGTTTTCTCGAGGGGTGTCATCGCATTCTCTATACTATGGATATTGTGGAGACGAGTGGGGTTTCTTTCACTGCTTTCCAACTGAGGGGAGCAGCTTATCAATGGTGGCATGCTTTTGAGCGTAGTAGCCCAGACGAGGCAGCTTCACTTACTTGGGCTTAGTGCTCCGAGATGTTCTTACTTGAGTTTTTCCCTCATAGCTTCAGGGATGCTTCGCGTGCGGACTTTGAGCAGCTACGCCAGGGTACCATGACTGTGTCAGAGTATGCAGTCCGTTACAGCGATTTGGATCTCCATGCACCAGTTTTGGTTTTCACTGTCAGAGATAGGGTTCGACGCTTTATTGAGGGACTCCACCCCAGTATTCGGACCAACATGGCCAGAGAGCTGGAGACCGATATTACTTACCAGCAGGCCGTGAGTATTGCCCGGAGGATTGAGACTATGTTAGCTCGGGACAAGGAGGAGAGAGAGGCCAAGAGGTCTCGAGAGACTGGTCATATTTCAGGAGCCTGTGCACTAGCAACACGCTATGGTAGGGATTTTGTGAGTCGCCCCGTTCCTTTAGCTCTCCCAGCAGCCAGTGGTATTCCAGCTCCTCCTAGACCTCAGAAGCCTTATTATGCACCACCAGTATCTCAGGTGCCTCCTGCTCGAGGTGTTATCACTGGCCAGCCCAGCAGGCCAGTTCAGAGTAAGGGTGTCTAACGGGTGGGCCGGGCCGGCCCGGTTACAATTTTTTTTAACCGGACGGGTTACGATTACGGGTTCTTACCGGTTAATTGTTAACGAGTTTAACGGGTTGGGGCTTATCCGGGTAAAAACGAACCCGTGCGGGTAGGGGTACTTCCAGGCCAGGCCGGGTTTCAGTTTTTTTAATTTTTTATTTCAAGTTTTTGTACATGTATTGTAATTTATATAAAATATAAAGTAAAATATATAAAGATAACAATGATTATGGAAAAAATTGCACTTATAAATTGCAAGTGCAGCATGTATTTCAAATTATCAATTTTCAAATTTCAAATTTCAAAATTCAACTCTTACAACTTACAAGTTACAACTAAGTACTAAATTCGACAAGTAGTAAATTCAAAGGTTTTGCATTGCCCTTGTAAGCTCTTCATAATAAATGNCGACAAGTAGTAAATTCAAAGGTTTTGCATTGCCCTTGTAAGTTCTTCATAATCAATATGAACTGATTGTCCTTCTTCTGGAGTGTTAAATTCAGATGGGTTACCATGTGTTAGTATATCTCCAAGTTCCTCGTCTTCTGGGCTATCAACATCTTCACGTCCTTGATTTCTTCGTTCCGATCTAATCCAATCTCTGAAACATACTAAAACTTCCAAAGTATTGCTTCCCAATGAGTGACGGGTGTCTCCAAGTTGTTGTCTTGCTTGACTAAATACACTCTCTTATGCAACAGTTGAAATTGGCACATTCAGCACGTCCCGAGCCATAGCAGAAAGAACAGGAAATTGCTTTTCATTCTCACGCCACCATCCTAACGCTGAAAATTCCTTTGTGAGAATCTCATTTTGCTTCTGCAAGTAGAACTGAAGTTCATCAATGTTTCTGCTACTGGTTTGATTTGTAGCAAATGTAGAAAAAATATTATAACTATCAACTATTTCATCATCATTCAAAGTAGTGGAACCTGAAGAAGTGGTACACTGCATAGTGGGATTAACATTGGCATTAACAGCGACAGAATCAACTATACTTGCATAATTATTATATAATTATTGTAAATTATCATTTGGTTTGTTCATACAAGCAAAAATATCTGGGGTTTCAGTTGCTCCAACCTCCATGTAAGTATATAAAGCATTGATTAATTGGTGACAATCAGCCATCTTAATAGAAGGATTTAAAACAGCGCCAATTAAGTAAATCTGAGGAATTGGAAAGAAATATTTTTTGAATTTGTCTTGCATTTCTTCAACTGCAACTGTATATTTTTCTTTCTTCTTAAATTCAAAGAGTAGAAAAGCAATTTCAGCTATATGTACTAAAACCATTGTAATAGTAGGGTAGTATGCTCCAGAAAACTCAACAGTAGCTATATAAAATTTATGTAGAAATTGAATAACATCATTAATGACCTCCCAAGTAGCAGGTGTTAACATACGGTTTCTATCAGTACAATGCGCATTAGCAACTTCAGTTATTGGAAATCTATATTTGTAGCAACATTTTAAAAATATGTAAGTATAATTCCACCTAGTAACAATTTCGTCTGGCATGAATCTTGGTTTAAGGTTATACTCGGTACACTTATTCTTAAATTCCCTAATTCTAGATTGTCTGTTATTTCCTTGAATAACACCAACTGCTCTTCTAACATGAGTAATCTCAGTTGAAAATAAATCAAGGCCACTTTTAACAATTAAATTATAAATATGACATGCACACCTAACATGAAAAATTTCTTCAAGTGGCGGTTGCAAATGCATTTTTAATAATGAAATTGCGGCAGTATTGTTAGAAGCATTATCAAAAGACATACACAATACTTTTTGGTTAAGATTATAAAATTGAACAACTTCGCTAATAGTACTACTTATAAACACAGCAGTATGACTCTGATCTTCATCATATTTAAAAGCGATAATACGTTTTTGCATGCAAAATAAATCATCTATCCAATGACATGTAATTGTCAAATAATCATTTCCATTAACAGCATGGCCAATATCAGAAGTTAGAGAAACTCTACAAGGAAGGTGTTCAAACAAATAACGTATGTATGTTTGATATTGACCATGCAATCTAAAAATATCAGCTCTACAAGTACTTCTAGGGATACCTTTAAATAAAGGATTATAAATCCTTTGAATATACATAATAAGATATGATGAAGAAGCAAAAGAAAAAGGTAGACAACCCAAAGCAATCATTTTTGCTAACTCCTCACGATCCTTCATTTTATTATATTTCATAAATCCTCCAGTAGTAGGGTTAAGAGTGGTTTGATTTCCATCACCATCAACGCCCCATTCTATGGGATGATCAATTCTCATATGTCTAGTAAGCGTCCCAGTCCCCCCTAAATTTCCTCCATTCAAATGCTTAAAATCATTTTTACAATTTTTGCACATAACTCTATCAGTACCTTCAATTAATTCAAAAAAATTCCAAACCTTACTTCTTTTTCTACGATTAGTAGTCGGAGGAGCCACAGGTGGTCTACGACTACCACTAGTGCCACGACCACCCCCCCTTGTAGTAACTCCAACACTACCAGCTCCATCACTAGTAGGTGTAGCTGGTATTTCATTTTCCATTTCTAATTCATTATCTTCTATTCCAAAATCTTCTTGTAATTGTTCCTAATCTATATTATCATTAGGCGATGTTTCGGAAACATGTGTAAATGGAGTATTTGTAAATGGGGTATTAATATTACTATTACTACCAGATGCTGAAGAAGAACCTCTTTTTTTATTTCCCCTACCAGCAACTTTTTTACACGCTCTTTTAGCAGCATTAAACATATTATAAAAATTTAAGTATAAGCAAAAATTAAATATGCAAAATAGTAAATAAGAGATAGAGTTGGAGGGAATGCACCGAATTCGGCAATAAATTGAGCACTTGATGATTCACAATTCCAATGTTACCACAAACAAACGTCAAGCAAGTATTTCAATTTTGAAGTTCAATTGTTCTTCAAACTTCAAAATTCAAATGATAAAACACGATAAATTAAATTTCATAACAAAGAGCCAAATAAAATTAGAAGATGAATTGAAGACTTAAAGTCTTGAAAATTGGAGAACGAGAGATTAGAGAATGAGAGAAATTCTGAAATTGAGATTGAGAAATGATAGTTGAGTGAAGAAATGAAGAAGACGGGGTATTTATAGTTTTAGAAAAGGTTAATTTTGTAAAATGAAAATAGGTTAAAATTTAAAGAAAAAAGAGGCTATTTGTGCAAATTTAACGTTGGGCAACGGCATGCTGTCAGGGGTGACCGTTGCCAACGGTCATTGGCCCCACATGTTAAAAAAAAGTAAATAAAAAAATAAATAGCCGTTGTACCGGGCCGAGCCGGGCCGGGCCGGTTAAACCGGTACACGGTTACAGTTTACTACAGGTCCGGTTACCCATTTCAAAATAATTAAACGGACCAACCCCCTCTAACCCCCTACCCAGCCCACCCGGCCCCCTATAAACCGGGCCGGTCCGGTTCCGGTTTTAACCGGTCTGGGCCGGTCCGGTTACGGGTCAACCCGGCTCATTTGCCACCTTTAGTTCAGAGTCAGCAGCGGCCGCCACGTCCTTCGAGGGGTTGCTTTGAGTGTGGTGACCCTCGTCATATGATCATAGATTTCCTCAGAGCGAGGAGGGGCGCACCACCTCTGACTTATCAGGCCCCATGTCTTCCACCAGGTCCCCCAGCTATCCTTCCAGCCCCAGCTGCTACCCCACCACCTCAGGAAGCTCGAGGTGGAGGTCTCCCTAGAGGGGGAGGCCAGGCCAGGTACTATGCTCTTCCGGCCCGGTTTGAGGCCATTGCTTCAGATTCATTCATTACAGGTATTATTCCCGTTTGTCATAGGATGCATCGGTATTATTTGACCCAGGCTCTACATATTCATACGTGTCTTCTTATTTTGCTTCACATCTGGGGATATCTTGGGATTCTTTGAGTTCCCCTGTTTATGTTTCTACTCCGAATGGGAGATTCTCTTGTTATGGACCACGTATAACGGTCATGTTTGATTGCTATCAGTGGTTTTGAGACCAGAGATGATTTATTGCTACTCAGTATGGTAGATTTCGATGTTATATTGGGTATGGACTGGTTGTCTCCCTACTATACTATTCTTGATTGTCACGCCAAGACCGTGACGCTGGCTATGCCAGGATTNTGAGACCCCTACAGTTGAGTCAGTTCCAGTTGTCAGGGACTATCCTGATGTATTTCCAGTTGATCTTCCGGGTATGCCGCCCGGTAGAGACATTGATTTCGGCATTGACTTGTTGTCGGGCACTCAGCCCATTTCCATTCCTCCATATCGCATGGCTCCTCCTGAGTTGAAGGAGTTGAAGGAGCAGTTGCAGGAGTTGCTTGAAAAGGGATTCATCAGGCCCAGTGTATCACCTTGGGGCGCTCCGGTGTTATTTGTGAAGAAAAAGGATGGCTCGATGCGTATGTGTATTGACTACCGGCAGCTGAATAAGGTGACGGTGAAGAACATGTACCCATTGCCTCGCATTGATGATCTATTTGACCAGTTACAGGGTGCTAAAGTGTTCTCCAAAATTGATCTGCGTTCGGGTTATCATCAGTTGAAGATTCGGGAGCCAGATATCCCGAAGACTGCCTTCAGGACCAAATATGACCATTATTAGTTCCTTGTTATGTCATTTGGGCTGACCAATGCCCCAGCAGCCTTCATACACCTGATGCACAGCATATTTCGGCCTTATCTTGATACTTTTGTCATTGTGTTCATTGATGACATTCTGGTATATTCTCGGTCCCAGGAGGACCATGAGCAGCACTTGAGGACCGTGCTTCAGACATTGAGGGAGAAGAAGTTGTATGCCAAGTTTTCTAAGTGTGAATTTTGGCTTGATTATGTGGCACTCCTAGGCCATGTGGTGTCTTCGTATGGGATCAAGGTAGATCCGAAGAAGGTGGAGGCGGTACAGAGTTGGCCCAGACCATCCTCAGCTACTGAGATCCGCAGTTTCCTCGGTTTGGCTGGGTATTATCGCCGTTTTGTGGAGGTATTTTCATCCATTTCAGAGCCTATGACCAGACTGACACAGAAGGGTGCATCTTTTATATGGACTGAGGAGTGTGAGGAGAGCTTTCAAAAGCTCAAGGCTGACCTGACTACAGCTCTGTGTTGGTATTGCCTACCGGTTCCGGGTCCTATATAGTCTATTGTGATGCTTCGAGGATTGGCCTGGGAGCGGTGTTGATGCAGAACGGTAGGGTGATTGCCTACGCGTCCAGGAAGTTGAAGGTGCATGAGAAAAATTACCATGTTCATGATCTCGAGTTGGCAGTGATTGTTCACGCCCTAAAGATATGGTGTTCCCTGTGAGACATTCACGGATCATCGGAGTTTGCAGCACATATTCAGGCAGAAGTATCTAAATTTGCACCAGCGTAGGTGGTTGGAGTTGCTAAAGGACTATGACATCACTATATTATACCACACGGGGAAGGCCAATGTGGTGGCCGACGCCTTGAGTCTCCGGGCGGAGAGTTTGGGGAGTTTGGCATACCTTCATGCAGCTGATAGGCCTCTAGCCTTAGATTTCCAGTCCTTAGCCAGTCAGTTCGTGAGATTGAACCTTTATGAGCCTTGCCAGGTATTAGCTTATGTGGTTGCTCGATCTTCCCTTTATGACCGTATCAGAGAGCGCCAGTATGATGATCCCCACCTTTTGGTTCTTCAGGATAGAGTTCGGCGGGGTGATGCCAGGGATGTGACTATAGGAGATGATGGCGTGATCAGGATGCAGGTTCGGATCTGTGTGCCCAATGTGGATGGTCTTCGGGAGTTGATTCTTGAGGAGACCCATAGTTCGCGGTATTCCATCCATCCGGGTACCGCGAAGATGTACCAGGATATGAGACAACACTATTGGTGGCGAAGGATGAAGAAGGATATAGTGGACTTCGTAGCCAAGTGTCTCAACTGTCAGCAAGTCAAATGCGAGCATTAGAGACCGGGAGGGCTACTTCAGCAGATTGAGCTTCCAGAGTAGAAGTGGGAGCGGATCACCATGGACTTTGTGGTCGGACTTCCTCGGACTTTGAGGAAGCATGATGCTATTTGGGTGATTGTGGATCGGCTGACCAAATCAGCCCATTTCATTCCAATGCTGACTACATATTCATCTGAGAAGTTGGTTGAGATTTATATCCGCGAGATTGTTCGCCTCCACGGTATTCCAGTATCTATCATTTTAGACAAAGGAACACAGTTCACTTCACGGTTTGGAGAGCCGTACAGCAGGAGTTAGGCACCAGGGTAGAGTTGAGTACAGCTTTTCACCCTTAGACGGACGGCCAGTGCGAGCGCATGATTCAGATTCTCGAGGATTAACTCCGTGCATGTGTGATAGATTTTGGAGGGTCATGGGATCTATACTTTCCCCTTGCAGAGTTTGATTATAACAACAGCTACCAGTCCAGTATTCAGATGGCGCCGTATGAGGCTTTGTATGGTAGGCGGTGCAGGTCTCTCGTGGGATGGTTTGAGCCGGGCGAGGCCCGATTGTTGGGTACAGACTTGGTTCAGGATGCCCTGGACAAGGTGAAGGTGATTCAGGAGAGACTTCGCACAGCTCAGTCCAGGCAGAATAGCTATGCGGACCGGAAGGTTCGTGACTTGGCATTTATGGCTGGTGATCGGGTTTTGCTTCGGGTATCGCCTATGAAGGGAGTCATGAGGTTCGGGAAGAAGGGCAAGCTGAGTCCAAGATTTATTGTCCCTTTTGAGGTGTTGCGACATGTTGGGGAGGTTGCTTATGAGCTAGCCCTACCTCCCAGCATGGCAGGGGTTCATCCGGTGTTCCACGTCTCCATGCTCTGGAAATATCACGGTGACCCGACTCATATTTTGGATTTCAGATCAGTCCAGTTGGACAAGTATCTATCACATGTTGCGGAGCCTATGGCTATATTGGACAGGCAGGTCAGAAAGCTCAGATCAAAGAATATTGCCTCAGTTAAGGTTCAGTGGAGGGGTCAGCTAATCGAGGAGGCGACTTGGGAGACCGATCAGGATATGTGGAGTCAGTACCCTCATCTTTTCACAGCTTCAGGTATGTTTCTATACTCGTTCTACGACGAACGATTTTCTTAAGAGGGGGAGGATGTAACGACCCGGTCGGTTGTTTTAAGAATTAGCGCCCTGATCCCCTATTAACCATTTCTCTCATGTCTATTTATATTATTGGAACTTGTCGGAGCGTTGAGTGATGAAAGTATGAATACGGATCCGGAATGGAATTTCGTTGACTCCTTAGTTCCGTTGGGTGATTTCGGGGTTAGGAGCGTGTTCGGAATGTGTTTTCGAGGTCGGTTGTAGATTTAGGCTTGAATTGGCGAAAGTTAGAATTTCAGTGATTTCGGCCGATAGGTAAAATTTTGATATCGGACTCGGAATGGAATTCTGAAAGCGACAGCAGGTCCGTAATGCCAATTGTGACCTGTGTGCAAAATTTGAGGTCATTCGGATGTGTTTTGACGTGTTTCGGCATCAGATGTGAATTCTAGAAATTTCATAAGTTCTTAGGCTTGAATCTATGCATAATTAATGGTTTTGATGTTATGAGATGTGTTTTTAAGGCTCGACCAAGTTTGAACAAGGTATTAGGGTCACTCGGTAGGTTTGGTTGAGGTTCCGGGGGCCTCGGGGTTGTTTCGGATGCCCAACGGGTGAATTTGGGACTTTAAGAGCAGCTGAACCATTATGGTTCTGGTGTCTCGCACCTGCGATGGTATTTCCGCAGGTGCGGAGACGCAAGTGCGAAGGGGTGCACGCAGGTACAGACGTAGCTTAGGTTGGCCTGACTCGCAGGCGCGGAAGAGTATCCACATGTGCAGAGCCGCACCTACGACCCAGCCACCGCAGGTGCGACCCCAAGTCTTTTAATGAGTTTCCGCACCTGCGATTGTGTTTCCGGTAGGTGCAATCCCAGTGTCGCAGGTGAGAAGTACCTGGGCTGGTTATATCAAAATCCGAGGGTTTGAAATTCATAACTCCAAAATCGATTGAGAGCTCGGGATTTGGTGATTTTCAATGGAATTTGAAGAGGAGAATCATAGGTAACGTTTCCTAACCTTAATCCATTTGTATATCAATAATCTCTATCAATTTCCTCAATCTAATCAATGAAATTGGATAAAAACCCATGAAATTGGGATGAAACTTCCCCAAGTAGAAATCTGAGGATTTAGGGAGATTTAGACGTCGGATTTTGTTGATTTTTGTTCGAGTGGGTTCATGAGCGAATGGGTGTTCGGGAAATATAAATTTTACCCGATCCAAGAAGTGGGTCCGGGGGACTTTTTGGGAGAATTTCCTAATTTCGCGTATTAGCTTAGAAATAATTAGCTATTTTGTTCCCTTGAAGTGATATTTACATTATGCAATCGATTTTGAATAGATTTGAGCCACCCGGAGTCGGATACTCGTGGAAAGAGCATGGTATTGAGTTGATTAGCGCAGTCAAGGTAAGTGGCTTGCCTAATTCTATGTTGGGGACTTACCCTTAGGCATTTGTATACTGATTTTATTACGTGGACGCCGTGTACATTAGGTGACGAGTGCGTGCACGGGTTATTGTTGCTAAAATTCCTTTTTTACTTCCACGCAATCACTCATTTTCATTCCTATATTATTGGTTCCTATCTTAACTGAGTAGTTAGCTTAAGAGCAAGCATGTCTACCTGTCCTTACTTGATTTCCTCTTATTTGCTACTAGTTTCACCATGCTTAGGTAGCTTTACTCTATTCTTGCCTGTTGTTTTTCCTAGACTGTTTAATTAAGTCGTATCCGACATACTTCTGATTTGCATATTTAAATTGGTACTACGGACCGAGACCCGGGAGCTTTCCCCTTGTACTGCATTTCATATTTAAATTGGGACTACGGACCGAGATCTGGGAGCTTTGCCCCTGTACTGAAATGCATATTTAAATTGGGACTACGGACGGAGATCCGAGAGCTTTCTCCCTGTAATGCATAGCATATTTAAATTGGGACTACGGACTGAGATCCGGGAGCTTTCCCCTTGTACTACATTGCACATTTACTGTTGAGATATATGCTATGCTGAGCCGAGGGCTCTCTGGCTGTTATAAATTCTTCCAGTTTCCGTTTATCCTTATTATCATTGCTTATCTATATTTCATTGGCTTAAATTTATATTGACTTGTTTTAAAAACTCAGTAGAGCCTCAACCTGACCTCTTCACTACTTGACTGGGGTTGGGCTTGGCACTTACAGAGTATCGAATGTGGAGTACTCACGCCCTTTCCTGCGCATGTTTTTCCCATGTGCAGATCCAGGTACCAGCACACAGTACAGTGGCTAGGCGCATCTTAGCAGCTGCATAGGAGACCAAGAGGTAATTCTACCGCGTCCGCAGGATCTCACGAGTCCCCTTTATACTCTAGTATAGCTATAGGAGATATATATAGATACATTTCCCTTATTTCTTTGTATAGAGATACACTTTGTGATGTTTCGGGTTGTGGGAAAGTAACAGTTGTATATGCCGAGCGGCTAAATATTTATAGTATTGCTTCTTCTTTATTATTTCTATTATTGTTTTGCCTTATTTTTCGCAAGTTTTAGGCTTACCTAGTAGTAGGGACTAGGTGCCGTCACGAGACCGTTCGGAGGGTGATTCGGGTCGTGACAGCTCTTGAGTGAAGGGACCTGCAGAAAACAAGAAGTAGAAGTAAAAAAGAGTGGATTACTAAGTTGCTTACACAATTTGTGCACAGACAGTAGATTATACTTAAAAGAAGGTATATACAACACATTGTGTAATACCAGATTAGAGAAAAGAGCTACTGATCCATAATGAATAACTAAAACTTTCTGAGAATTAGGAAGATTGACTATTCTAGGCTTGATTAAAGTCTTGAGATTAGAAAAGAATTTCTTCTTATAAGACATATGTTCTGAAGCACCACTATCTAGTATCCATGAATGACTGTTGAATTGAAAAAAACATGCATGTGATTTATAGAATTTGGGTATACCAGCACAGTTTGCATTTGCAGTACCATCAGAAGTACTGCTTCCTTGCTGTCCCATCTTCAACTATTGAAGAAGCTGAAGTAGCTGAGCTACATTCTCCTGGGTAAGTGATTTTCCTTTTGAGATTCCAAATCCCTGCTCTCCTTCTTCAATTGAGGTTAGAACATTGTTTGCCTGGACTGGTCCCTGAAATTTATTTGGCTTTGTGAATTGAAATGTGTGGGAAAGCCATGGATCCTATAGCACTTATCAATGATATGTCCTAGCTTCTTACAGTAAGCACAAATCCCTGAACTATTCTTTGCATCATAGGACCCCTTTTGTCCTTTGGAATTACTATATTTTTTTCCCAGCTGCTTGATTAGTTACCATGAAGGAACCAGATTCCCCTGGGTAGGCAGGTACATCATGAATTGCAAGAGTCTCTCATCTTGATGAGCCTTGATACTGTTTGCCTTATCCCCACAATCACACTCACACACACACGCAGAAAAGGTATTAAGTGCATCTAGCTCATCCCATAATCCTTTCATCTTAGTGAAATAGGTTGAAACACTCGAGTTACCTTGCACCACAGCACTTCGTTTCTTTTGTAGCTGGAACAACTTTGCTCCACTTGCCTGACCAAACCTATCTTCCAGGTCATGCCACAGATCTTTTGCACTCTATGAGTACAAGACACTCTCAGCAATTTCTTTGAAAAGTGAGTTGAGGAGCCAAGAAAGGACCATGTCGTTGCATCTTGCCCACACTCTTTGAAGGCCATATTCTGCATCTGGAACAGCTAGGGTTCCATCAATGAACCCTAGCTTGTTCCTTGCAGATAAAGATATGACTACGGCTCTCCTGCACCCACCATAACCTCTGCCACTGAGGAGACCGGGTTCATTCCTGGGTAGTCTGAAGAACCAGCAGATACAGAAGCTGCTGGAACAGGCGGAGAAGAGATAAGTGTATCAATGGTTTGTTAATTTGTTCTCATTGTAAATGAGAAGAAGAAGATGGATTTGAATTTAAAAAATGTGGCTTGAAGCAGATCAGCACTGCGCTGATACCATGACAAAATAGGAAGAAGATAGATCAAGAAAATTCTCTTTTCTGTATTTCTTGAATGAAAAAGTACTGTACAGACTCTTGTTTATACACAACAAGAATGGAATCTTAAAAAATAACGGCCTATGCTACGTGTTCCTAGTTTATTAGTTAAGCTATAACAAACTGAAGGATAAGTACAAATAAGCAAAACAATAATTACAACCTAAATCTGATAACTTCTTTCCATGGCTTTCTCATAGTCCCAAGATGAAAAAGGCCTAAAACAGAATGAATTGGCTGGAGCCCAATCTTTCCAACCCATATGTTGTATCGTTCAGACATAAGCATCTTCAGACAGACTCTAACCTAACCCCTTTCCTTCCTTAGAGACTTCGAGAGCCTCCTCCGTTAAAACTCCATTGTTGCCATTTTCATCACCAACAAAAAGAGAAAAGAAGAGAGGAAAATCAATGATTTTTTGTCTTCCATTTTATCTTGAAGAACAAACTCGCATATTTAACTTTCAACTATAGATGCTCTTTTCTTCTTATCGCAATACACCGGTAACTTTTACCAAATAATTTCAAATTTGCCTTTAGATTGATCTTTTCCACTTTACTCTTTCTTTTCCTTTTCACAAAATTGATTAATTGGCTTTATTTCTTTCTTCCTCTTTTTTCTTCACCTTATACAGTTTACCTATAATTTTGTTTTATTCAAATTATTTTTTACACATAATTAATCCCTATTTGGAGATTACAATTCAACGATAGGTGATGCATGGGAGGTGCAACCCCGACCTGTTCAAGTTCAAAGGAAGGGAGGGAGTGTGACATAGAGGCCAGGAAATATGGATCATATGGAGAGTGATCGATTCAATTTACATTCCCTCAATCACTTGCCAATGCAAACCTTCTAAACAAACACTTTAATATAACCTTGCCTATCTGAAAAAAGGCAAACTTATTAAACCTGCTCGCTTCCCCTACTTTTCCCTGCTATGCACTCTAGATGGAAGAATCTGCTCAATTTCAGGACAAGAGTTAGCTTTAAGAGCAATGAACCATACCTAATAAAGCAAAAAACCAAATAGCAAAAGAGTGCCACCTGCATAAAATTCGGGCGATACCACTAAAACTACTACCTTAGTAAGTAGTAACACAACCATACACAGCTACAGAGTAAACATTACTATGAAATAATAGCAATGTTACATGGCAGTTTACAAGTACACAGATTTAAAAGGGAAATCGAGCAATACAACTACAGCAATACAGCCATTCGGAGATAACAGAGAGGAAAGCCTGAATTGCTGTGAACTGCATTTCATAAACAACCAGTGGATGCCAAAAGGCAGACCAGATAGTTAAGAACTACAAACACTCGGCTGGTTTAGTTTGATCCATCAACTTAATATGATTTACATTGCATAGACAATCTCTCCGCTGCTATCGATATCAAGGTCAGGATCACTCTCCAAGTCTTCTTCCATCTCATCATCAATGTCCAAGCTACCAGTAAGGTAATGATTAAGGCTGTTGGTCCCAGCAGCAGGAATGGTGGCCTCAGTTATTATCTGCATGATTTCATCAATCCTCTGCATACGTTGATCTGGCTCCTCAAACTGATTGTTTGTCATATTATCATCCATGAGATCTGCAGGAAGGTTCCGCAAGAACCACTCATGGTTCTTGATCTCAGGGATCGTTATCCTCTGTTGCAATGCAAAACGGTAGCATCATAAAATCAAAATTAAATATATGCTAATTGGAAAGGAAGATTAAAAATACTAAATATCAAAACATCGCAAGTGTACTATTTCCTTCACCAGGCAACTCAACAAACAAAAGAACCGACCTTCACATAAGAATAAAATAAAGGAGTTGGGCATAAGGAAAGACAATTTAGCAATATGAAGAAACCACAGAGTACTGATACACAGGGACCTGAGTACACGATTTTCCCGATAGAGAGCATTAAAGTGCAAACAATGATGAGTAATGCACGGAAGTGTTACAACACCACAGTCACAATTACTAGAAGAACCTTCAAATTATATTTTGAGACAGGAGGGAAGAAAATCTGGATACTGATTTCAAATTATTTGTGGATAAGATTACCTTTGCTGGATCAGCAACAAAAATCCTTGATATTAAATGACGACATTCTGGAGAGATATGTACATAATCTGGAATTGAATACTGTACATTCAAGATTCGCTGTGAAACAGAAAATGCTATGAGTCAATAAGACTAACAAAGAGGATTTTGCAGTAACAATAGAGCATAAGAAGTTACCTGTATTGTCTTGCGAAAATTTTTAGGCTCCTCTGGGTCTTCAAAAGGGTATGCTCCGACCAGCATAACATACAAAGTCACCCCACAAGACCAGACATCTGCAATCTGCAATATTTTGAGATAATGAAGAAAACATCTAAAACATCAGGCACACAACCATAACAAGATGGAAATTTTTCTGGTACCTTCAAATAATGCTTGGGAAAATATTTTAAGAAAACATTGTTAAGCTGTTATTAGTACAAGTAAAATGGCTAAGGCACTGTTTAGAAATGAAAATAAACAATATACTTGATACAACATGGTGAAGGTATATTTTGAAAGAATGACCCATACTTCTCCGGTAAAAGAGGAACATCAAATAAGGTTATAAGGCTGACGTAATTAAATACGGTTATAATTGATTGACCTGAACTTTAACAACAAACCAGCTATTTTCCGCTTATATTTACAAGGACTTCTGGAACTTAATGCATTCACTGCAAAGTGGAGTTACATTTGCAAAAAAATCTAATTCTGCAATGACTACTTAGATCTCACTTGATGCCAAACGGTATCAAGAACACTTGTATTGCAAAATGCATTCCTAAAGTCAAAAATATTTGAGCAGTGAAAAGTAAGCACATCTAATAAGCATTTAAAATACAGTTCTAAGCTGCTACATAATTTTCTTTTCATTTCTTTTCCTTAAATGAGACAGGATGAATTTTAAAAATGGTTACATTTTCCACTAGTTGACGAAAAGTAGAAGTGGGTTTATTCCAATTGTTGACGATGCATTTGACATTTGACAAATGTTACGGAATAGAGTTTTACGGCCTTTCTAATGGAATAAGATAGAAAGTCCTGCATAAGTTGAAAAGTCCTCACACACCACCAAGTTTCTTAAACCAACTTCCGAGCATTGTAACACACTGACGATCCACATCTCAAAATTTTCAATCGTGGTTCTTTGTCAACACAACAGCCTTCTCTAAAAGCTATTTTAATTCTGCATAGAACTCGAGCCTATTTTTTTTGACATTGTATGCATTAGAAACAAAATAGGGTTTTCAAATTAGTTTTTCAACTGCAAGTTACTAATAAATTTATACACAGTTGTTTTTCCACCAAAAATATCTGCCAGTAAGGTCTCACAATTGTTGCAGGGGCAGAAAATCATTAAAACAATCCAAGCTTTGTGGCCATTCTTGTGCCACACTCTCCTGATGGCACGTACAGTTAATGTCTTCAAACTTAACATAGAGAAAAAGGGAACCAGAATTGAAATTGGAGCACTGTTTATAGACATCAATGCAGGGGATGAGGACGAGGAATGGTCACCACCCATTGTCATTCCTAATTTATCAAATCTTCCATAGCAGTGATCAGACATAAAAACTTATTTATGATCTTCATCAAGGAGAGTAGGCAAAATATACAATTAAAAAATTGCTTTCAGGAAGACGAGCTTAGCAGCGCTTCATCAGCCAACCACACCACTTGACCAAACTGTAACACAAGCAACCATCGGCTCTGAAAAATTAAATGGAAAAAGATTTACCTTCCCATCATATTCTTTCTTCAATAACACTTCAGGAGCAATATATGCAGGTGTACCAACAGTTGACTTTGGTTGTGAATGCAACACCGAGGACTGCAAACAACGACAGTCAAAATGATGGTCAATAAGACATGAAGGACATAAGAATAGAAGAGACGCCAGGGAGAGAAGAAAAGTAGCAAATACTTCATGGGATTGAGGTATAGCAGCACATATAAAAATGCCTCAATCCCACCTAGTCAGTCAAGGAAAAAAAAACCTATACCAAAATGCCAAGCTCGTTTAGTGCGTAGTATGAATCCTCACTATACTTTTCGCCTATTTGGACTGGTTTTATTGAAATACTCGAAAAGTTGTGCTTCTTTTTTCTTTCAGAAGGGGGAGGTCGCCTTGTGGCACAATTGTCTAAGAGAATATTAGAGAAAAAACAATGGATACCTTAGAATATCCAAAATCACAAATTTTTAGCCTTGGTGCAGGGCTGCCATCCAATAATGTATTCTCCAGTTTCAAGTCTCTGTGGCATACTTGCTTCATAAACAACCAATTGCAAACAAATCATTAAAATATTCATAAACTCAATAGATCGTCAATTAACTTTTTTTTTAAATAACTAATTCTAGATTGTCAATGCACATTGAAGGCAGAGAATGGCGAAGTACCATGGCGTGACAGTAGCTGACCCCTGATATGAGTTGTTGGAAGAAAAACCGTGCCTGAAATTTACAACTAATAGCCTATAAATATATTCAGGATAAAGTGAAAACCACAATAATCTTTTAAAATATATACCTCATCCTCGCTGAAACGGCCTGCATTGCATATGCGCTCAAACAGTTCTCCTCCAGATGCGTATTCCATCACTATAGCCAAATGAGTTGGTGTCAGTATGACCTGAAATTCAAAATTTCCCATGGTTAGCTATAAGCAAGAATAATTCAAATTTCAACACCTAAGCCATTATTGAGGGACAGTTTTGAGATGAATATTACCTCTTTGAATCTGACTATGTTAGGGTGCCTCAATGATCTATGGTTGATGATTTCTCTCTTAACATTTTCATCAATCTGCAATGCGTATATGGTACACATCAATAAATAACTAGATGAAAAAGTAAACGTAAATGGCAGAAAAACAAACACAGATATATTGAGTTCCCACAAATCCGAAAAAGAAAAGCGACAGAAAGTGTGTAAAGTCGATTAGCCCCTTTTTCCATTGGTTGTTTCTTTAGTAACTGATAATGTTTAAGTTAAGTGAAACACAATCACAAGATTTTGCGTGAAAAATGAATAAACTGAGAGTTTGATCTTCTTTAAACTACAATGGGAAAAGGTAAATATCTCTACATCTCACATACACCCGTTATCTAACTTCATTTAAATTCACAAATCTTGATGCAAAAACTAAACATCAATCAATCAACTACACCACAATCTAAAACTAGTTAGCACCAACTATATGAATCTCATATAATATTCCGGGCTATACTTGATGCAACCCACTTCAAAAGGATGCAAAAACTAAAAATTTTAAACAAGCAATACATTTTAAACACCCATGAAATAATTTAACTTGAAAGTAGCATAAAGCAAATTACAAAACCTACTACTACTAGTAAATCACAAATTTTAGCAATTCTTTTAGCGCCAAAACCAGAATTTTCAAAATACATAAAAATGAAATTTCAAGTTTTGAAAAAAAAAATGGAAGTGAAAGACTAACCTTCTCACCTCTCTCGATATACTTAACAGCAACAAGCTCATTAGTTTGCCTGTCCCTCATAAGCCTTGCCACTCCAAAATTCCCAGAACCAATATCCTTTACTAGCTCGTATCTATCACTATCGTGCATGATCGGCACGTCCATCCCTGCTCCTACTGTCATTGCCACCCGATCCATA
This sequence comes from Nicotiana knightiana, assembly GCA_005239525.1. Taxonomy (NCBI): domain Eukaryota; kingdom Viridiplantae; phylum Streptophyta; class Magnoliopsida; order Solanales; family Solanaceae; genus Nicotiana; species Nicotiana knightiana. Next base: position 43,501 of record ML396259.1, on the reverse strand, counting down.
AAGGTCTCCTTTTTAACTTCAACAAACTAAGCTACCTCTGCCATTTTATTAACTAAAACCCCACAATCGCCAAAGAAAATAAAACCCTAATCTTAAATCAAACGAAAAAGAACCCACCAACAAAAATTATAGAACTGGAAATGCTACCTACGTGGAAGAAGATGAATCACAAGATTGAGTATAGTTGGTAGTTGAAGAAAGACAGGGACGGCAACAACAACAAGTGATGATGGATGAGCTCAAATCCCGTGAAATCTGTACTTACTACAGCGAAGTAAATGATCAGATTCCACTTCTCTTTAGCGTTTTGATTTAGCAGACGTGTTAATTCCACTTCTCAAGTGTGTGTGTGTGTGTGTTTTTTATAGAGAAAGAACAGAGGAGCTCGTGAACTGAGCTACTTTTTCTTCTTTCTTTATTTTTGTTTTTTCAGCTACTTCTTCTTTGGCCTTCCAGAATACACACGCAGATATATTATTTTACTATCTCTTTCTTTTTATTTTTAACTTTCTTTTTGTTGGTAGTAATAATAATAATAATAATAAACTTAAGAAAAGCTACCTACACAGTTCTCCAATTATTGGCACTAAGGGGTCGTTTCGTAAGGGTGTACACAATAATACCGAATAAGTATTAGTAATATTATATTGCATAATTTTTTTTTAAATATAGTTGTTTATAAAAATATCTTCTCTATTTATTAGCTCTGTAATTGAAAAAATAATTTTATCTTTATACATAGTTATCATGTATTAAAAACCATGGCACTGTTAATATCATATTTTGCTATGTATATGAAGAGCACTAACTATGGTGTATAACTAACATAGATATATATTGAAAAATACTGTTATCAAATAAAAAATTAATAATATCAAAATTAATACATATATTATTTTCCTAATACATCCTACCAAACAATCCCTAAGTGACTATGGAGAGTCTTATTTTCTATTGGCCGTTTGGCCATACAAAAATTTTCACTATTTTTCAAAAAATATCATTTTTTTCGAAATCGGTGTTTGGCCATGAAATCTTCAATTTTAATTTGAAGATGAATTTAGAATTTTTTTCGAAAATTTGAAAAACTCCAAAATGTTATTTTTCAAAATTTTCACTTCAAATCACTCACAAAAATTCAAAACATCACAAAATTGTATTCATGTCAAAATACAACTCTAACTTTCAAACACCATTTTCACTTGAAAATTTTTTTCACTTTTTTCGGATTTTTACAATTCTTATGTCCAAACGCCCACTTAAATACTTTTTCCAATAAAAATTTGATAAAGCTTGAATAAGAGCAGTATAGACAAAAATATTATTCTCCCCGTTTTAATTTAGATGAGGTAGTCTGACTCGGCACAAAGTTTAAGGGGAAAAAAAATTTTGGAACTTATAGTCTTAAAAGCTTATGGGTCATGACAGTTGTGTGGTTATAAAAACTTCTCATTTAAGGTAAAATAGATAAAATAAATAGTTTAAAGTTAAATTATTTCCAAATTTAAAAACGTGTCATTTATTTTTGAACAAACAAACAAAAAAAGTACATCATCTAATTTGATACGGAGAAAGTAAGTAATTTTTATTTTATTTTTCCAAATGTGAGTCGAGTTATTCGATATATATCATAAGAAGGTAGCAAATACTTAGTGAAATAATTTAGGTGCACGACCACCTTTATTTATCAAAATACAAAGCTTGAGTACGAGAGCTAATATACGTGATTTTGGCTCTAAATTCAAACATTAATTTTCATCTTAGAGTATATAACTACATTTTTATAATTTAAAAACTGTCAATATATCAGTAATTGTTTGACTTACATAGAAAGAGTAATTGTGCAGGATGGGTATTTGTGTGCTATAACTTGAGAGAAGAAGGGAGTAGTTATTTCTGTTTAGTTGTGAAAAAACAGGTGAAAGTATGAAATGACAAAGGTATCCTTGTTTCGGAGTTCGTGGATTGGTGGTTTGGGTTGGCGTCAGTATGACGAAAGTGAGCTTTTTTTTTTTTTTTTGACGACGCAGAGCACGAGAAAGCATCCATTTGCAGCCACGTGTTGGTGTAGGATTTGGTGTCACTTGCATAAATTTACAACGATTTTGGATTTCTGAAAACTAAAAATTTTATTGAAAAAGCAGGCATGATCTCTGGACGTGATTGGTTATTAGTTGAGGCAATATGTTGCAGTGATCTATGGATGTGATTGCTTTTGTGGGTCATCACCATGCACAATTATCACATCCAACATAACTTTTTTTCTTTCTTTTATCCGTGGTTTCCAAGCATCGCTTTGCGAACCCGACTAGTTATATTCATTGGGTCCCACTGTTTCAAGACAGATGCACGATTAGTTCCACGGAGCCCTGGAGACGCGACCGATTTGTAATGCCTCCAGTGGTCCGGGCTCGAACTGGCCGACCTGAAGGACTTTGTCCTCAGGCCTTTGCCAGTTGAGCTACCCCTCAGGGTTATCCAACATAATATTTATGTCTATCTATTTCACTAAGAAATTGATTCCGTTTATTTTTTATTATTCATTATTGACTTTGCACACCTCTTAAAAAATAATAATAAATAAAAATTTATCATGATATCTATATTAATTGATGTATATTTTTACTAATTTTAAGAAAAAATAATTTAAAATGAATAATTAATATTACGGGTCTAATAGGAAAAAAACTGTATTCTCTTGATATGCTAAAAGTGACAAGTGAAAGTGAACCGAGGGGGTATAAAAATTTACATATTTATATAGTGTAATTTCTTTTGAATAAGTATCAATTAATCCCCAGGAATAAGGGTGGTTGTGCTATTGATGAATACCTACGATGTGGGATAATACTGAGTATGTTGTTGTTGTGCTATTGATTAATACAACCTAAAAAAATTATTTTAGTCAATCTTTACATCAAATAACGGAATACAAGATATTTTGCATAAAGATTTTATTGCTCATTTATAAGTAATATATTCATATATATATAAGATGGTGAAAATATTTTTTTAATACTGCTAGGGAAATAGCTAAAGTAGTTCTTGAGGAAATTTATATATCCAAAGGAGTAAAATTTACAGCTAGTTCTTCCTTCTTCTTAAACTGTAAATGATCACATGGATTATATTGCTTTTGGAGGTGCTTTTACATGTGATAAAAGATGGACAATTAGATATTCGAAAAATTAGAAACCTATAAGAAGACATACTAAAGGATTATTGAGCGTCAAACAATGTTTTAAATTAGCAAAAGAAAAAAGATACAAATAGTACAAGTGAAATTTGTCTTCTACTCGTCTCTTTTCCATCAAATTAACATAGAGAGAAACATATAAATTCATCCATTTAATTAGAACAAATTCTAAATATTGGCGATATATGCTACAAACGAATAGGTGATTTATAAAGCAAATTGGAGCATACAAAAGAATGGGTACATGAAGGTCATGATTATGAAGAATTTAAATTGGTTTAGTATTGAGATAAAAATACAAGGCATCCTATCGATACAAGAGTTCGATGTTCGTTAAAAGGATGTATTTTGTTTTTATCTTTAACCTATATGCAAATTAGCTTAGGTTATTAGTGAGCATACAAGTTTCATTTATCATCGCAATCAATTTCTGTTACAAAGTTTTATAGGATCATACATTTAATGGTTACTTTAATTAGCAGATTAAACACTTCAATATACGGATTCATATTAGTGGAACGTCAGCTACAAATAAAGTAAATTGAACATCAAATTGGGAGAGATTTAAAAAAAAAAACTCAATTCTAATCAAAATTAGGAATATTGAACTAAGGGTAATTTTATCTAAATTTTATCTCAGAAATTACCCGAATCATAAGTCATATGTGTGGTTGCTCTAGTATCCAAGTAGCAATCCTTGTCCGGTGGAGACTACAATGAGAGTGCTGCCATATTTTCCTGAAGACTAGGAGAAGTATAAGCATGGTTATGGCGTTGAGGACAAGCAAGTGTCGTGTGACCAGAAAGATCATAAATTTGACAAACCACAATAGTAGAAACGGAAGTAGGAGCCAAAAATGCAGGCAAATGATAAGGCGAGGGAGCCAAGATACCACGAGCAGATGTAGAATGCTGGAAAGGACCACCACGAGGAACTCCAGAAAGTGGCTGGCTATAATAAAACTGCGAAATAGTGCCAGGATCAGAATTGGGCCATGGTTACGACCTCGACCACTACCACCACCTCCACGATGTCCATATGAAGCAGGGGAACGAGGATCAGCCGTAGTAGCAACCAAAGTTGTAGGAGGTGATACTGGATCAGGAGAGGGTGGTGTACAAGCCTCATGAGTAAGGAGCATCGTCCATAGCTCAGAAAATCGAGGAGTAGGACGCATGTGTGAGGCCATGATCACAAAAGAGTCATAAGAAATCGGATGTCCATTAAGAGCACATGTCATTAACACTACGACCAATAGAGTGGAGGCAATCAACCAGTTCTTGAATCTTAGACATATAAGCATCTGTAGAGAGATATGCTTTTTTAATAGTATGTAGTTGATGTTTGTATTGCATTTCTCTTGATGTGGATAGATGGAGAAAGTGAATCTTTTAAAGTAGACCAAGCATCAGCAACAGTAGAACAAAGATATAATAGAGGAATAAAATCAATGTGAATAATAGTCTGAATCCAAGTAAGAAGAAGGCGGTCTTGCTTTTTCCACGTAACAAAGGTCGGGCTGACTGACTTAGAAGTACCATCAGAAGAGACAATAAATTCAGTAGAAGGTGGTGCAGAACCATCATTATGCCCAAACAAATCATACATCTCAATAACATGTTGAATAAGATGTACCAATTTAAGATAATTAGTTTGATATAAAATTTCAGGAACAAGATCTTTAATATGCACCGAAAAAGCAGTACCAACCATGTGAAATAATTTATATAAAGACAAACAAGGGAAGATGTGTGATATATTTGATTAGAATATGCTGGAAAAATAATAAAAGCAAGGTTAACGGAGACAATTTAAATAATTGAGGGAAGAATTATGATATTATATAATTAGCACAAAGAACCAGAAAGGTAGAAAGATTATAGTCATAAAATAATGCAAAAAGGAAGAATTTAAGTTAGCAACTTGATAGGAAACATCAGACAAAGGAATAAAGGTGAAGGAAGAATAGAGAATTGAAAACCAAATTATTGTCGCTAAAAAACAATTTGTCGTCGCAACTTGATTAGTAATAGTTAGGTGGGTTTAGGGNCACGTAACAAAGGTCGGGCTGACTGACTTAGAAGTACCATCAGAAGAGACAATAAATTCAGTAGGAGGTGGTGCAGAACCATCATTATGTCCAAACACATCATACATCTCAATAACATGTTGAATAAGATGTACCAATTTAAGATAATTAGTTTGATATAAAATTTCAGGAACAAGATATTTAATATGCACCGAAAAAGCAGTACCAGCCATGTGAAATAATTTATATAAAGACAAACAAGGGAAGATGTGTGATATATTTGATTAGAATCTGCTAGAAAAATAATAAAAGCAAGGTTAACGGAGACAATTTAGATAATTGAGGGGAAGAATTATGATATTATATAATTAGCACAAAGAATCAGAAAGGTAGAAAGAATTATACTCACAAAATAATGCAAAAAGGAAGAATTTAAGTTAGCAACTTGATAGGAAACATCAGACAAAGGAATAAAGGTGAAGGAAGAATAGAGAATGCAAAACCAAATTATTGTCGCTAAAAAATAATTTGTCGTCGCAACTTGATTAGTAATAGTTAGGTGGGTTTAGGATAGGATCTTTAAGGCTTCTGATACCATGATAGAATAATGCCCCATAGTTGTGCCATCGGGTTATACCATTATATTTATAGCAAAGTAAATAAGTACAGAGGACAAGATTACCCTTACTTAGGAGGGTAGTATATAATAAATCCTAGGGTAATATGGTAAAGAGATACATACACTAACATGTTTTAATAGTGATATTCTTAATTATATAAGCATTGGCTATTTTTCAATTATTATTTTAAAAACTAACCAGCGCATACTATTTTGACTACGGTACATGCTAAATTTGGGTTGGGCCTGGCCCGTCAACAACTCAAGTCTAGTCGCGTTCAATCGTAGGGTGAAGTGCAACAATAGCCACTTTAAGTTCGCTATTTAAAATATATATACAACTTACAATGTATTTAAACATTAGTAATTCACCTAAACATCTGGATTAAGTATCATGAATTTGAAGTTTAGGACCCCGTGATGTGGGATAATATTGGGTATGTTGTTGTTGTTGTGTCCTGAATTTTTGAGCTACTAATTACTTCTTGATATAATTTTCAAACTTTAGGACACGATATCCTGAAATTTGAATTTTGAGGTTTAAACTCTAGGACGTTGTGTCCTGAAGTTTGAGAAAATTGACTAATCTTTAATTAAAATATAAATTATAAATATATTTTAAATAACATGTTTAAAAGTGGATAACAAATGTCATTTCCACCCAATCATACGAGCAAGAACGACTCAACGTACATGTGTAACCCAATAGTTCGATGCACCATTTAGTCTGACCCAACTACATTGTAAATCGAGTAAGCTAAACCTATTTTGAAGCTCTAAAAACAAGAGAAAACTACCTACTATAGCCCCTGACAATTTTAATTGCCCATATTTTTTTCCACTAACACGAAATGGCCCTTCGGCCCAAACATATACATCTAATAGCCCGAAATATCTATTTTGTATATTTTTTTGTATAGTGACAGTCTATTTTGTATAATTTTTTATATAGTGACAGTCTATTTAATATATATTTTGTATAGTGACAGTCTATTGTATATATATATATATATATATATTGTATAGTAACAGTCTAGTGTATATAAATTGTATAGTGGCAGTCTATTTAGTATATTTTTGTATAGTGATGGTCTATTTTATATATATATATATTGTATAGTGACAGTCTATTGTATATAAATTATATAGTGACAGTCTATTTTAGTATATTTTTTTGTATAGTGACTATCTATTTAGTATATACATTGCATAAATTTTGTATATAGAGTGTATCGTGCATCTTGCAATATATCCATAATATGTCATTAATGTACCCCGAGCGCTTTTGTGTATCCAAAGTGTATAGACTGTTCTACGATGTATAAATTTTGTATATATAAGGTGTATCGTGCATTTTACTACATAGTGATGTAGTAAAATGTATATATGAAAGATTTTATAGAATTTAATATTGTGTTAAAAGTTACAATGTGTTATGACCCAAAACCTAACCTATTGTGATGGCGCCTAACGTGGAACTAGGCAAGCCTAAATTCAATATTTCCTTTTCAATACAGTAAAAACACCTTTTGAAATAACAGCGGAAAGATTTAACATTTAAATAGAAGTCTTTTTGACAACAGAATTTATCCAAAATACAAAACAACCATCCTAAAAATCGGGGCATCAATGAGTACATGAGCGTCTAATAACCGGAACATAGTCCACAACAGTATCTAGAGAAATAAACTCAAAATGCAGATAAACTAGGGAATGGAAATCAAGGTCCGCGAACATCGTGCAACTACCTCGATATTCCCCGACTCCAACGCCTAAATCAGCAGCCGCCGCCGTGACCAGAAATGCCTGAATCTGCACACAAGGCGCAGGGAGTAACGTTAGTACACCAACTCAATGAGTACATGAGCGTCTAATAACCGGAACATAGTCCACAACAGTATCTAGAGAAATAAACTCAAAATGCAGATAAACTAGGGAAGGGAAATCAAGGTCCGCGAACATCGTGCAACTACCTCGATATTCCCCGACTCCAACGCCTAAATCAGCAGCCGCCGCCGTGACCAGAAATGCCTGAATGTGCACACAAGGCGCAGGGAGTAACGTTAGTACACCAACTCATTAAGTAACAAGTTCAAACTATGTACTGAAGATAATGACGAACTCAACCGGTTCAAATAACATGAAATAAATGTGCAAAAATGTAAACATGCTCTTAAAACAATTAGGCAATACATAACAGGGAAATAAAGCAGATCCGTACAGTGTAATGGATATGACTCTACTGCCACTACATGCCAATGCACATACTGTAAGTGATGCACCATGATGTCAGCCTCAATGCCCTCACCCTCGATATCTCAACCACTCGGTACTGTATATGGCTCATACGACCCAAGAAAGATCCATCCAGGAATATATACAACGTTGACCATAGGTCGCCTACTACCGAGGAATAAGGTCAATCCATCCCTATGGAGAAGATCCATCTCCAAGTAACAAGTAATTCGGACAAGATCCATATCCAGGGAAGATCCATCCCTCAATCATATCAACCGCGCTCACTAGGGGGTGTGTTACAAACTCCGGAGGGTCTCCTACAGCCCAAGCGCTATCATAACATCAATATATCCGCTGCGACGTGCAGCCCGATCCCATATCTGTCACTCACAATCAGCTCTCAGTTTCACTCAGTCATCAACCTCTCCAGTCTCGCTCATGGGCTCAAATATCATAAAAACTAGCTCGAAACAGTAAAAATGATGATGCAATCAATAGCAACTGAGACTGGTATATGACATAAAAATGCATGTACATGACTGAGTATAAATATCATTAAAACAGTAAAGTGACAACAAGAAACGACCACTTGGGTCTCCACAATACTGGCAATAGCCTAAACATGATTTTTAACGTGATCGACCGTTCAACTACTTTATCACATAGTGAAAATATGAACAACAACGAGATAGAGTCACGATACGGTGCCATGGAGCCAACCAGTTCACAATCCTCACGGTGCACGCCTACACGCCCGTCACTTGGTGTGCGCATCACCTCAATACCAATCACATAATAGTAAATTTGGGGTTTCGAACCCTCAGGGCCAAGTTTGAAAGCGTTACTTACCTCAAACCAAGCAAATTTCTACCCGCGATGCCTTTGCCTCTCACTTCGGCCTCCAAACGTCTCAAATATAGCCACAAGTAGTACAACACAATCAATTTAGGCTAAAGAGATCAAATCCACAAGAGAAGTACTAAATTATAGCCAAACATCTGAAATTGGCCCGAACTCGTCCCCCGAACCCACGTCTCAAATCCGACAAAAATCAAAAAATCCAAAATCCCATTCACTTGCGAGTCTAACCATATCAAATTTACTTAAATCCGATAACAAAACCTCATTCAAAACCTCAAAAATCTAACTCAAGGGTTCTTCCTCTTTTTCCCCAATTTTCCATCCCAAATCACAAATTAAATGATGAAATTAAGGTTATAATCACGGAATTTAGTCAAAACCAAGTGAGAATCACTTACCCCAAACACCCACGTTAAAATCTCTTCAAAAATCGTCTCCCACCGAGCTCCCAAATCAATTTTTTATGTTATGAACTCAAACCCTCGTTTTGAACATTTAAATCTGCTGCCCGTTATCCTTCACCGCGATCGCGAAAATGGCCTCGCGATTGCAAAGCACAAAGCAGACTGCCCACACTTTTTACCCTACGTGAACGCGGAATCACCCAAGCGATCGCGGATCAATGCCTCTCAAACCTACGCGAACGCGTCCAGCCCCATGTGATCGCATAGAGCAATTTCCTCCCCTCCTTTACTACTTAAATCCTTCAACGCGAATGCGTCCTCAGCCACGCGATCGCGTCCTTTACTATGTGACCGCATAGAATGAAATTATCTATGTCCCGAATTAGCTTACGCGATCGCGGATGAACTTATGCGATCGCGTATAAGGAAACTAGAAGAAAAATACCATCAGCTATCAGCCATCTTCCAAAGGCCAAAAATGATCCGTTAACCACCCGAAACTCATCTTAGGCCCTCGAGACCTCAACCAAACCTACCAACAAGTCATATAACCCCCTACGAACTTAGTCGAACCTTCAAATAACTCAAAATAACATCAAAACACCGAATTACTCCCCGATTCACGCCTAAGAACTTCTAAACTTTCGAATTACGCGAACGACGCTGAAACCTATCAAATCACATCTGATTAACCTCAAATTTTGTACACAAGACACCACAAACCTACTCTAACTTCCGAAAATTAAATCCGACCCTGATATCAAAATTTCCACTGCACGTCAAAATCGTGAAATTTCCAACTTTCGCAATTCAAGCCTAATGGCCTCCAAATCACATTCTGGACGCGCTCCTAAGTCTAAAATCACCTAACGGAGCTAACAGAACCATCAAAATTCAAATCTGAGGTCGTTTAGCCACAAAACAACATCTGATTGACTTTTTCAACTTAAGCTTCTAATTAAGAGACTAAGTGTCTCAATTCACTCCGAAACCACTCCGGACCCGAACCAACCAATATGGTAAGATATAATACAGTTGTAAAGCACAAAAGAAGCAGAAATAGGGGAAATGAGGTTATAACTCTCGAAACGACCGACCGGGTCGTTACACAATGATGATAATTATTGACAATTTATATCTATTATATAGTATTTATTTGAATGTACAATTACATTATTTGCACTAATGGTAGGCTATAATATCATATTTCAGTTGATTATTACGTTTCAATTTACTGCACTTTAGCTGAGTTTGAGCTTTAATAGCTAGTGTTTTGCACTAATTGTGTGTTTTATGCCTTGTAGGAGTGATTTCGAGCTATGTAAATGTTATGGAATGAATTCAAGTGATTTGGAGCTTTGAAGTATGATTAAAAGCCCAAGGAATTAAGTCGGGATCGTGTTCAGGGATCAATAGATGGTAGTTTAGAACGAACGAAGAATCGAGCAAGCATATTATGCAGTGTCCAGTAAAATGCACATAACTTTTCGTTCGAAACTCTGTTTGGGATCCACAATATATTGTTGGAAACATAATTCAAAGGGATAAAACTTTCATGTTTTATGTTTTTCAAATTCCCAAAAGAAGAAGATGAAAAGTGTGCAGCCGCGCACTGACCGTGCATATAGGGCAAAACAGTGTGAAAAGTGCGCGGGCAAGAGCGCGACCACACTTCCAGGTGCGCGACCGCGCACGTCTTATTCAGGAAAAATGTCCTTTTTCACATAGGGGAAGGTGCATGAGTTTGGGACCGACCTACTTGGAATATATACATGGAAAAATGGTATTTTTGAGATTTTTGACATAATTAAAACCTAAGGAGGCTTAAGGAGAAGTTGGAGAAGGAAGGGCACAATGAATCCATCATTCAATCCCAACTCAAGACAAGAGTTTGGATTGTTTTATGTTTTTCTTTACTTTACACTTAATTGTGATGAATTACTCCATGTCTATAGAGTAGTTCTATTTAGGATTTGATGGATCTGGTGTATTGATATTTGTTTATGGATAATTAACTCTAGTTTTATGTATTGAATTATTTTGGTTGTTTTAACTGTTGCATCTTTATTCACTTGTTAATGCAATCTGATAACTACGGATTTTAGCCTACTACTTGTTCTATTTTGCTTAGGTTTTGGATAAAAAATGCGTTAAGGTATTCCCGAAAACTAACTTAAGGTGCTTATTTGCAGGTTTTGGTCAAAATGAGGCAAAGAAGCCTAAATTAACTCATAAAGGATTCGAACTTGCACAATCCCAAAGAATGGAACTGGAGCACTATCAGCACTATTATTACGCGGTCGCGTAAAACCCTCCGCTAAGGCGATTAAAAATATGCTGCAGCGAAGTGATGTTCAGAGAAGCTGCAGCCAAGTGCTAAAACTGCCGCTGACCGCGATACAAAAGTGCGGCCGCAAAATCATTGGCGTGGCTGCAAGTGAAATTGTGCTGAGAGCGGAAGATCAAGAATCAGAGACCTTGCAATCTTGGGCCAAGCAAAGAACGCGGTCCGCGCCATTTTTACGCGATCGCGAAGCCACCTGACGCTGGGAGTGAGAGTAGGGTGTAGAGAATTGCAAGTGAAGTTAAATTGCAGAACACAGTCCGCCAACATTTTACGCGGCCGTGATTGAAGCCAATGCGGACGCGAATGTATTTACGCGGTCCATAAAACAAACTCCAGCCCAGATCCAAGTAAAATAAAAATGCGGACCGGCGCTCCTTATTTTGCGGCCGCGGATGACTAAACGCGGACGTGCCCTATTTTATGCTGACAGCGGAACCTCCATAGGGGTATTTTTGTCCAGTAATTTCAGTTGTGTATAAATAGTTCTTTTTCACATTTTTAGGTCAAGTTTTGTATTAGGGAGCTCGTGAGCAGCAATACTTTACCACTTTGAGTAATTTTAGAGTAGCTTTAGCTTATAACTTTAGATTCTATTCTTGTAATTAACTTTTATGGCTTATATTTCATCTCCATCTTTGATTTCTACCTTAATTATGAGTAGCTAAACCTATTAGCTAGGGTTGTGACCCAACCCTAGTATGGGTATTTAATGGGTCTTCAATTTTAGGGCTTATTTGTTTATGGGTTAGTGATATTTAGCTTGTTTCATGCTTTATCTGTTGAATTGGTGGTTGCAAATATTGATTCGTGCCTTTTTTACTAGAGATCTTCTTGAGAAAGAGGGCCCAAGTCTAGGTAAAATAGGCTAACAAGGAATTGGGGTGAATTCAAGAGATTGATAGCCCAATTAAAGGGTTAAACCTAGAGATAGTAATACCCGATTTGAGCCAATTTCACTTGCACTGTTTAAACACCCAATTATGCTTGAGAAAGATAATTCGGGCAAATTCACTCAAACTACCGAGAGGTATAGAGTGAGTAAGTAAGTGTGAGGTTATATCACGACGCTAGATACAACAAGCTTTTCCTTAATTCTAGCCCTCATTAGATACTCACCTAGGTGTTAGTCACTTCCCTTGTGCTTTTTATTAATTGAGAAAACTCCAACTAAAATATTATACTTAGATTATTTTCAGTAATTAATAGCAATACAACTAGAATAGAATCAAACCCACTCATGGTTAGAAGTGTAATTAAAGACTACACTCACAACTAGATTAGGTAGAAACTCAACTCCCAACCAATAGTACCTCCATGTGGATAGTGATCCTAACATTTCGGGTAAAAGCTACATCGACCACTTCTCGCCATTATATAGTGGTGCAGGGTTGGAGCTGATCACTTTTTGGCGCCATTGTCGGGGAGTTCAAACGATTTTGGCTATCTATATGACTAGTTGTGTGTATTATTTTTCTTTCTTTCTATTTTACTAACTTGTTTGTGTTAATTACTTTAGGTACAAATGGTTGATCCTCTTGGAAATGTTCTCCCGGGGAGGAGGTAGAAGATAATGGCAATGATGAGGCTCATTTGGTGCCTCAATCTCAAAGGAGAGGCCGCCAGGCCAATGAAAATATTCCAGAACCTCCCCCACCTCCTCCGCGAGTAGCTCATCGGGTGCTTCCCAATCAAGGTTACGCCATTGCGATTATCCCACCCCGAATCCGGGCGGGCAATTTCCAGATTACAAATGTTATGTTGACCTTATTGGAGCAACGATGGTTTTTCACTGGCGCTCCCTAGAATGCTTATAAATATCTAAAGGGTTTTGTAGATACCTGTTGGGGAAGCAAACGGACAAACGTGTCGGAGGATGCATTGAGACCGAGATTGTTTCCTTTTTCACTTAGAGGGAAAGCTTTGGGCTGACTCGAAAGGCTCCCCAACCATTCCATCACTACGTGGGACGAGTTGGCTGACAAGTTTATAGCTAAGTTTTTCTCACCGGTACATATGGTTGTATAAGGTATGAGATCTTAGCCTTCAAACAGGAACCTAATGAACCTCTTCATGAAATCTGTGAGAGATATAGAACTATGGTCAAGGAATTCCCCAATAATGAAATTACCGAAGTAATGATCCAACATATATTCTATCGGGGTATAAACACGACCAATCAATGTGTTGTGAACCAGCTAGCAGGGGTAATTTTATGAAGTTGACTTATGACGAGGCTTGTGACATACTTGATGAAATGGCTGACACTTCTTCATCTTGGCAGAGTCGGGCGAGTATTCCTAAAGGTGATCCGAATGTAATCAATATTCACAAGGAACTCCAAGACCACGGACAAGCCATAGCTGAATTGACAACGACTATGAATCAGCTAGAAAAAGCACATCTTTAGCAAGTTCAAGGAACAAGGAAAGTAAATGCAATGGAAGGGGTAAATCTTTGGGTAAACAAGAGAAGACAACATGGTAATCAAGTGTAAAGCAATTAAGATCAATATGAACGAAGTGGAAGTGGAAGTGGATACAACCAAGATGTTTCTTTTGATGCCCAAAGCGAGGAAGTTTTGTATACCAATAACTATCAAGGACAACAGAGCAATGCTCCAAACCAACAATGGAGATCGCAAGGCAATAATCAAAATTGGAACAATCAAGGGTAAGGAAACTGGAACAATAACAACAACAACTCAAGCAATTGGGGGAACAACAACCAGAATTGGGGTGGCAACAACAATTGGAATGGAAATAACAATAACAATTGGGGAGGAAATGGAAATCGGAGGTCGGGCTTTCAAATGCCCCCGATGTATCAACAACCCAACAATCCACCTCCATATCAATCTCAAGGGCCGAGTTCTTCAAATAATGAAATGGGGCAGATCGAGAATATGTTCAAACAGATGATGGAACGGACTGCCGATTCTGATGCTCAAATTGCCTCCCACACTACTTCTATCCATAACCTTGAAGTCCAAATTGGTCAAATCTTGCAAACATTGAACACTCGCCCTAAAGGGGCACTACCTAGTGACACGGTAGTAAGCTCGAAGGGTAGGAACAATAGCAATACCGGTAATGAAATGACGGTGACCGAAAGGAGCGGTAGAGGTGGTGAAGCAAGTATCTCCAAGCAAAATAAAATTGTGAGTGATGATGTTGAAGTGCAAAATGATGATGTTCCAATAGTTGATGAGCAAGTGAGTGAAGAGAATTTGAATGAGGAAGTGAGGATTGACATTCATGACAACGAGGAGGAGACTCAATATGACGTGAACCCACCTAGGGAACACGTAATAGACATACCGAAAACAGTAGTGCAAAAAGCCAAGGCTCATTTGCCAAGGCCTCCTCCGCCTTATCCTTAGAGACTTGAAAAGCAAAAGAATAAAAATCAATTCAAGAAGTTTATTGAGATGATGAAAAGCTTGGCAATCAATGTGCCCTTGGTAGAAGTTCTTGAGTAAATGCCGGGATACACCAAGTTTATGAAAAACTTGGTGACAAAAAAGAGATCTATGGATTGTGAGACCATCAAAATGACTCATCAAGTTAGTGCAATTGTGCACTCGATGGCTCCAAAGCTTGAAGATCCCGACACATTTACCATTCCTTGTACGATTGGGAGTGCGGAGTTTGCAAAGGCCTTGTGTGATTTGGGAGCAAGTATAAATTTGATGCCTTATTCCATATTCAAGACTTTGGGTATTGGTCAACCGACGACGACTTCAACGATATTGCAAATGGAGGATAGAACAATGAAGATGCCTCCTGGTATTATTGATGATGTTCTTGTATGGGTCGACAAGTTTATTTTGCCCGCTGATTTTGTGATTCTGGACTGCAAAGTCGACTATGAGGTGCCTATAATCTTGGGAAGGCCTTTCCTAGCAACATGGAAGGCCTTGGTTGATGTGGAAGCAGGGGAACTCACCTTCCGGGTGGGCGATGAAAAGGTTGTCTTCCACGGGTGTAAATCAATGAGCCAGCCGAATAGTACTGAGGTTTGCTCTTTTGTGGATCTTGTGACGGAAGTGATAATTGATGATACAAGTTCAATGATCAATGTGGAAGATCCTATGGAAGCTGTTTTGTTGAACCACGAGGATGATGTAAAGGATGGCTTGGTTGAATGTGAAAATACCTTGCAAGTGATGGGGTCCTACTCTTATGGTCCCCGTAAGCTCTCCTTGGACTTAAAAAATCAGAAGACTACACCAACAAAGCCCTCGATCGAGGAGCCACCAACATTGGAGTTGAAGCCCCTCCCATCACACCTCAGGTATGAATTTGTAGGCCCTTCTTCTACATTACCTGTTATTCTTTCTGCCTGCTTAACCAAAGTGCAGGTGAACTCCACTATTGAAGTGCTGCAAAGAAGAGAAAAGGCAATTGGATGGACCTTAGCTGGTATTCGGGGCATAAGCCCCGCCTTTTGCATGCATAAAGTTATACTTGAGGATGATGCAAAACCATTCGTGGAACATCAACGGAGGTTGAACGAGGCTATGCAAGAGGTTTTCAAAAAGGAGATTATCAAATGGCTTGATGCAGGGGTTACCTATCCAATCTCAGACAGTGAATGAACTTCACCGGTGCAATGTGTTCCGAAAAGGGGGGTATGACTGTGGTGAAAAATGAGAAGAATGAATTGATCCCTACTAGGACCGTAACCCGATGGAGGGTATGCATGGACTACATAAAGCTGAACAAGGTGACCCGAAAAGATAATTTTCCATTGCCCTTTCTTAATCAGATGTTAGACAGACTTGTCGGACGTGCCTACAATTGTTTCTTGAATGGGTACTCAGGTTACAACTAGATTCTTATAGCCCCGGAGGACCAAGATAAAACTACCTTCACATGCCCATATGGAACATTTGCATTCTCCCGGATGCCTTTTGGATTGTGTAATGCAACCGCTACCTTTCAGCGGTGCATGATGGCCATATTTATGGACATGGTGGAGGACTTCCTTGAAGTCTTTATGGATGATTTTCGTGTGGTTGGAGACTCATTTGAAAAATGCTTGGAAAATCTTGACAAGGTGCTAGCCCGATGTGAAGAGACAAATATTGTGCTCAATTGGGAAAAATGCCACTTTATGGTCGAGGAAGGCATTGTCCTCAACCATAAGATCTCAAAGAATGGAATCGAAGTGGACAAGGCAAAGATAGGAGTGCTTTCAAAGCTACATCCTCTTACTTCCGTCAAGGGAGTTAGGAGCTTTCTTGGGCACGTGGGGTTCTACCGAAGGTTCATCAAAGACTTCTCCAAAGTGGTGAATCCCTTGTGAAAGCTACTAGAAAAGGATGCAAAGTTTGTGTTCAATGAAGAGTGCATGAAGGCTTTTGAGCTCTTGAAGTATAAATTGACAACCACTCCAATCATTACCGCACCCAATTGGAGCTCTCTATTTGAGCTCATGTGCAATGCAAGTGACGTTACGGTTGGAGCAGTCTTGGGGAAAATGGTGAACACGATATTTCATCTGGTGTACTATGCAAGAAAAAGTATGAATGGTGCCTCGGTTAATTATACAGTGACGAAGAAAGAGTTGTTAGCAATTGTGTTCGCTATGGAGAAGTTTAGGCCTTATCTCATGGGCTCCAAAGTGATTGTTCATACCGATCACGCGGCGCTCCGGTATTTTATGACAAAGAAGGACTCAAAAGCTAGATTGATGAGATGGGTTTTGTTGCTTCAATAATTTGACCTTGAGATCATTGATAGGAAAGGAAGTGAAAATCAGGTTGTGGATCATTTGTCCTGTTTAGAAGAGCAAGGGAGACCCAAAGATGGTATTGAAATTAATGATGCTTTCCCGGATGAGAAACTCCTATCGGTTTCTTTGAATGATATGCCTTGGTTTGCGGATGTTGCAAATGTCCTTGTTACCAACATTGTCCCGTGTGAGCTCTCTTCTAACCAAAGGAAGAAACTCAAATGGGACAGTTTGGACTATTATTGGGATGAGCCCTACTTGTTTAAGATTTGCAATGATGGAATGATGTGTCCCATAGGAGGAACAAATGATCATACTTGATTCTTGCCATTCCTCTCCCTACAGTGGTCATCACGGTGGGGCGAGGACTACTTCCAAGGTTCTTAGTTGTGGTTTTTATTGGACAACCCTATATAGAGATGCAAGTGAGCTTGTCAAGAGATGTGATGAATGTCAGATAGTTAGGGGAATATCAAAGAAGGATGAAATGCCTCTCACAATTATTCTTGAAGTTGACATTTTTGACGTGTGGGGCATAGACTTCATGGGGCCTTTTGTGAGTTCGTGTGGCAATACTTACATTCTGGTGGCGGTTGATTATGTTTCTAAGTGGGTCGAAGACGTGGCTTTTCCCAAAAACGAAGCCCCAAGTGTAGTGGTGCTCCTCAAGAAGAACATTTTCATACAGTTTGGTACTCCTCGGGAAATTATCAGTGATGGGGGGTCTTTTTTCTGCAATAGGGCATTTGACACTTTGCTTGCAAAATATGGTGTCAATCACAAGGTCTCAACTCCTTATCACCCCCAAGCTAGTGGACAAGTGGAGGTTTCAAATAGGGAAATCAAAAGCATCTTGTCAAAAATTGTGAATTCCATTAGAACGAATTGGTCAAGGAAGCTAGATGATGCATTGTGGGCTTATAGGACTACATTTAAGACTCCAATCGGTATGTCTCCGTACCGGTTGGTGTTTGGTAAAGCGTGTCATTTGCCGGTTGAGCTAGAACATAAAGCCATGTGGGACTTGAAGAGGTTAAATCTTGAGTGGGATGTTGCAACAAATCTCCGGGTGGAACAACTCAATGAGCTAGATGAATTCCGGTTTCATGCCTATTCAAGCTCATCATTGTACAAGGAGAAGATGAAATACTAGCACGACAAGTATGCCCAAAACAAGGAATTTAAGAAGGGTGATTTGGTCCTTCTCTTCAACTCCCGGTTACGTCTGTTTTCGGCTAAGCTAAAATCCAAATGGAGTGGTCACTTTGAGGTAGTGCATGTAACACCTTTTGGTGCTCTTGACTTGAAGAACAAAAATGGTGAAATCTTCCGGGTTAATGGTCATCGTGTAAAGCATTACTTGGGGAAGTTTGATGATAGCCATGTGGTGGCATTGATAAAGCTTTAATGATGATGGTAACCTACATCGTGCCGCAACGTTATATCATGCGCTTCTTGGGAGGCAACCCAAGTGATTTTCCTTTCTTTTTCATTTTTCTTCTTAGATTAGGATCTTTTGAACTAAATGGTTGTGAGATTTCTGTATGAATTGTTGATGCAGTTGAGGACTAATACTAGAAAATTTGGCTAAGTGTGGAATTGGACCGCTGATCGCGCTCAAAATTTCACGGTCAGCAGAATCATCTACGCGGGCGCACAAAATTGTAGCGGACGCGGACTTGAAAAGTCCAAAGTGTAACCTCTTTGAAGTTTCATCCGCATCCACGGTTCTTTTTTCGCGGTCAGCAGTGGATATTCCGTGGCGACGCCCATTTTCCACTCTCAGCGGTATTATTGAGCCTAATGCTCTTCAAAACAACCAAAAGCACGGACCGCGGTGAAATTCCGCATCCGCGCCAGGTAAGTCGGTGTGGGCCCTCAGGGTTTTAGTATAAATAGGAGGGACCTCCTCCTTTTACACTTTTCACACCCTACTTCTCAAAGTCCCCTTTTCATTGTTCATCTACTTCCTGTTGCATCTGTACTTCATCTCATTTAGCAAGATTAATTCCTACAACAATTTAAACAACTGGTATGATCAATTTCCTTGTCTTAATTTTAGTTCTTCTTTTCTTTTTCTTTTTAGTTAGTTTCAATTTTTCTTTCTATTTAGGGTTATTACATGCATCACACCATAATCATGCTTAATTGATGAAAAAACTAGATGGATAATTAATTAGCATGCCTAATGGGGGATGGGGTTATTCATTTTATCTCTTAATTGCCTAATTTGTATTCTAAGTGAAAATCCTAGGTTTTAAAGTCTCCGTCAGTACCTGATCAGTTTGAATTCCGCGGCCGCGACTATAATTCCACGGTCCGCGTTCATAGGATTTGCTGAGCTAAAAATGTCTTACTTCTTCGCAACCGCGGTGAAATTTCGCGGTCAGCGGCCTGCATTACGCGACCACGCTTCTAATTTTGCAGACCGCAGAACTGCCATTCAGAGAGTTGTTAAATTGGGTCCGCGGCCGCATTAGTTTTTACACGGATAGCGAAGTAGATTTCCCGGCCGCGCCCAGATTTTCGCGGTCAGCGGTGATTAAACTTTAGAAACTGGATAGTCTGAACCCCAGTCTTTCGCTGACTATGATCCTTTTTCCGCTGACAGCGGTGTCCATTCCGCGGTCGCATCTAGTTTTTCGCTGATAACGGTCCACTTTCTTGTGACATACTGTAATCATTTATCTGCTTTCATCTAATACTTGATTGAATACAACATTAATGAGCTTTCACTGATTGAATATGCAGACAATGGTTAGATCTCGAGGTGGACAAGATAAACAACCAGAGAGGAGAGAGTCCTCTAGGGCCCGGGGGAGAGGAAAACAACCAGCTGCACCCTAGCTCCTAAAGTCCTCATTGGAAAGAAACAGACCCTCCAGAATCCCACTCCTGACACTTCGGAGACCAGTGAGTATGTCCCCTATCGGGAGATTTCAGAGGGAGAAGCTGGCCAGACTCAACAGGAGGCACAATCCAAGCCTTTCCACCTCGTCGATGAATCTACTTCATTGTCTGGGTCGTCTGATGGCTCAGAAGGAGGTAGCGAGACTCCGACACCACCTGCCCCAAGTGCAGCAGCTCCAACCTCCACACCAGCCCCAGTACATATTGATAGTGATGATGATGCTCCGGACGATGTGAGGGGTAGTGACACCCAGACAGGGGGATTGCTGAGATCAAGGAACCAGGTGGTATAGCAAGACCGATTTGTGAGTGAGAAAGCCTACCACAAGTTCCAGGAGTGGTGGCCTCAAAGGTCACTTACGTTGGAGAGGGTATTCATTGAGTGAGACCTTCTACCCCACAACCCAAATATCAAGAGGCACTTCAATGATAGAATGGGGTGGAATTTCTTCACCAGCAACTTGCCGGAGGCCAATGAGTTTTTTATCAAGGAATTCTATGCAAATCTCGCCCACATCAATAAGGGCACATATTTGACCAAAGTCCGCAATAGGAAGATTATGTTTGATGACAAAACTGTAAACGACTATGCTGGGTTCAATGACAAGGATGAGTCCCTTTATCTGGAGAAGGTGGCTATGGATGAGTTATCCCGCCCTTGGCTTGCTTCGGTAATTGCTATTCGGGGGACTAATTCAGCTTGGCTGACACCCGGGGTCACTATCTAATGGAACACTCTAAGCTTCGAAGCGAAGGGGGGTGGTCTACTTTTGTGTGCAGCCGGTTGGATCCTTGTACACATGACAATGATATGCCAGTCTCCCGGGATATTATTGTGGGGGCTATCATGGCGGGGTTCTCGATAAACGTCGGGAATATTATGGCCAGGGTGATTACCCGAACGATTGGCAAGGATGAGAGGTCATATCCTTTCCCAAACTTCCTCACTATGTTCCTGGAAGACCAGGGAGTAGAAGGAAGGGATTTTGACACCAAGGTGAAGCCAAAGAGGACATTTTCCTGGTACAGACTTCAGGGTCCGGACAACCCCAAGTCTAAGGGCAACGACACCACTTCCACTGGCCAGTCTAAAGAGCCAGGGGTGGTGGCCACTGGTTCTGAGCCTTCCACTGCCGAGGTTTCATCTGCCTCCATGCCATATCCTCCCTCCAGACCATCTGTCCTTATTCCTACTTCAGTGCCTTCTTCTTTAGAATACCCTCAGACTGCTCTGAGGGTCAACTAATCATTGGCCGGCATCAACAATTGGCTGCAGGTAGCTACATCAAAGCTATCTACCTTATCCAGTGTCGTAGCAGCCCAGGCATCCCCAGCCCAGCTCCAGATGCCTCCAACATTGGAGGAATCATTGAAGATCGTTCTTGACAACTAGAAGAAAATTTTGGAGTCTTTGGGCACCTATGAGAAGGAAATCAAATCCCTGGGTAAACAGGTAAGGAAAATCAAGAAGGGCCAAGAAGATTTGAAGAAGGAGGTGGCAAAGCTCACTGCAGCTGGTGACATTCCTCTTGATCTCCTCCTAGGAGAACCTAACCCTTCAGCTCAGACAGCGCATCTATCACATATGCCAGAGCAGGAGGCCGTCAGAGAGCCAGTGAGGAGGGTGGTGATCCCCAGACTGAGGATTTGGAGATTCAGCTGGAGGACCCGAGGGAGATGAATCAGGCCAGCCACAGGACCCAGCCAGTGACCCCATGCAGACAGAGGTATCATAGGGAGTTTTCTTTACTCTCTACCCCCCTATTCTATTTTTTCTTTTAGCATTGAGGTCAATGCTAAATTTTAATTGGGGAGTGGCCCTATTTTGATGATGATTTGGATGATTTGGTCTATAATAACCTTGATACTACTTTTTATTTTGTTGACTTATCGTACTTTATTTTCGTACTTTTTATCTTTGGTATGTATATAAAGTTACCTTTCCATGTATATATTCATTCCCTTTTTATGTATATTCGTTTCAATCCCCTATTGTACATATTCATTTTACTTTCCGTAATTTTACTTTATAACTTCTTTTATAATTTTCCTAAATAGTTTAACTTCTTATTTCATTTAGTGGTTTCTTTTTGAATTTATAGCTTCTTTTTACATCCTAGTGATCAATAATCCTTTGGTTTTCTTAGTACCACTGTTCTTTCTAAGGGTGGAATTTGTGTGAAACAGGTGGCTCTTCCCAACAATGGGTGGCGTGACAACCTTCTTAAGGGATTGAGTATGTTTTTCTTTTTGTTTTGATATATGGTAGTAATGAATAAAAGTGACTCAAGTAAGCTTCACTTGGCACCAACACATTTACCTTCGACCTCATGGTTAGAGACAAGTTGTAGACGAGACTAGCTCTAGTTGTGACCCTTAGAATATTGAGTTGACTAAAGTTATCATCAAGTGGTTGTCGTGGCCATATATGAGTTTCAATCGTAGCTAGGGTTTTTGTGGGCCCTCAAATCTATTCTCTTTAACAAACCAGTGACTTGAGAGGTGAGGTTTTTTGAATTGCAAGCCAAAGCGTCGTGCCAACAAGTCTAGAACTTGCCCTGAATGTTTTTCTAGGCGAAATTCTAAGTGTAGCTAAACTTGAGAAGTGATTATAGGCTCTCCTTGGTCCTATTTAAATTTGAAAACTTCCATAGCCTACCATTATAATATCCTTAGTCAACACCTTTGAGCCTAATCCTTTTTCATTCAATAACCGCATTGTAAACCTTCATCCGTTCTATAATAACCCTCTCTTGGAAACCAATCTTTCCTTAACATTCATGATGAACAATAGTTAAAAATATAAGTTTGGGGGAGAGACAAGGAAAATCAAAGTGATGAAAGGTTCAAAGAACAAAAAGACTTGATGAAAAGGAATGGCAAAGAAAAGGATGGAAAAAAACCAAAAAGAAGCATGTCAAAAGAAAAGAAAGGATTCAAGAAAACAAGGTTGAAAGGCTTGGAATGATGAGAAAAGGAGAAAAATGGTCGTCATATAGAAGAAAGAGCGACAATGTGTCTCTCTAATTCCCCCAAGGAAGAAGAAAATGACTTAAAGAGTCAAGAAAGCACTGAGAAAAATAGAGTGCTTAAGGAAAGATGATACCATCATAATTCATTATGGCCGACCTTGATCCAAAAAGCCTTCATTACATCCTTCTAAAGCCCTATAGGATTTCAAGTTGAGCGAGCTTACATTAGTGGTGATTTACATGAGGGGCAAGCTTATGGTACTTAGAGCCGAACTTGTGGCATTCTTTTGAGAGTGATGAGCGTACTTCTTGTCAGTCCCGGTTTTGAGTGTACATTCTATAAGGTGAGATGAGCTCATGGATAGGAGAGGAGAAGGAGTCTGGGATCCACAGTGACCTACGTGAGAGAGCGAGTCTCTTTGATGAATTGAGTCAACTCTTGAAGCTTTTGTGCCATATTAGACATATGGAACTCAAAAAGTCATTGCATAATGTTGTCAATAATGCATTTGTGTTGAGGGTAATTGTTAGTTCCAATTGAAGCTTGATGAAGTTACTTTAGGACAGCTGAAATTCTACTTTCTTTTTCTTGTGGAGGTGGGGATTACCTTATTTTCTTGAGGACAAGCAAAAGCTTAAGTTTGGGAGAGTTGATAACTATGGATTTTAGCCTACTATATGCTCTCTTTTGCTTAGGTTTTGGGTCAAAAATGCGTTAAGGTATTCCCGAAAACTAACTTAAGGTGCTTATTTGCAGGTTTTGGTCAAAATGAGGCAAATAAGCCTAAATGAACTAATAAATGAGTCGAACTTGCACAAGCCCAAAGAATGAAACTGGAGCGATGTCAGAGCTATTATAACGCGGTCACGTAAAACCCTCCGCTGAGGCGATTAAAAATATGTTGCAGTGAAATGATGCTCAGAGAAGCTGCAGCTAAGTGCTAACACTGCTGCTGACCGCGATACAAAAGTGCGACTGCGAAACCATTAGCGGGCCGCGAATAAAATTGCGCTGAGAGCGGAAGATCAAGAATTAGAGACCTTGCAATCTTGGGCCAAGCAAAGAATACGGTCCGCGTCATTTTTACGCGGTCGCGAAGCCACCTGACGCTGAGGCGGTTGATATTCCGCTGGGAGCGAGAGTAGGGGTTCATAGAGTTGTAAGTGAAGTTAAATTGCAAAACGCGGTCCGCGAACATTTTACGCGGTCGCGATTGAAGCCAACGCGGATGCGACTGTATTTACGCGGTCCGCGAAGAAAACTCCAGCCCAGATCCAAGTAAAAGAAAAATGCGGACCACACTCCTTATTTTGCGACCGTGGATGACTAAACACGGACCGCGCCCTATTTTATGCTGACAACGGAACCTCCGTAGGGGTATTTTTTTCCAGTAATTTTAGTTGTGTATAAATAGAACTTCTTCACATTTTTAGGTCAAGTTTTGTATTAGGGAGCTCGTGAGCAGCAACACTTTACCACTTTGAATAATTTTAGAGTAGCTTTAGCTTATAACTTTAGATTTTATTCTTGTAATTAACTTTTTTATGGCTTATATTTCATCTCCATCTTTGATTTCTACCTTAATTATGAGTAACTAGACCCATTATCTAGGGTTGTGACCCAACCCTAGTCTGGGTATTTAATGGGTCTTCAATTTTAGGGCTTATTTGTTTATGGGTTAGTGCTATTTAGCTTGTTTCATGCTTTATCTGTTGAATTGGTGGTTGCAAACACTGATTCGTGCCTTTTTGACTAGGGCTCTTCTTGAGAAAGAGGGCCCAAGTCTAGGTAAAATAGGCTAACAAGGAATTGGGGTGAATTCAAGAGATTGATAGCCCAATTAAAGGGTTAAACCTAGAGATAGTAATACCCGACTTGAGCCAATTTCACTTGCACTGTCTAAACACCCAATTATGCTTGAGAAAGCCAATTAAGTCACTCAAACTACCGAGAGGTATAGAGTGAGTAATTAAGTGTGAGGTTATATCACGACCCTAGATACAACAGGCTTGTCCTAAATTCTAGACCCCATTAGATACTAGCCTAGGTATCAGTCACTTCCCTAGTGCTTTTTATTAATTGAGAAAACTCCTACAAAAACATTATACTTAGATTATTTTCAGCAATTAATAGCAATACAATTATAATAGAATCAAACCCACTCATGGTTATAAGTGTAATTAAAAACAATACGCACAAATAGATTAGGTAGAAACCCAACTCCCAACCAATAGTAACTCCCTGTGGATATCGATCCCAACCTTTTGGGTAAAAGCTACATCGACCACTCCTCGCCATTATATAGTGGTGTAGGGTTGTAGCTGATCATAATCGAGAGAGGCATAAATTGTGATATTGTTGCTTTATATTTAGTTGGTTGAAGTCATTAATTCTTCTTAGTAATCGAAAGAGGCTAGTTGAATTGTTGACTAAACTATGATAGGAGGATAATCAAAACAGGTTCTCCTAAAGATCAATCCACTACGAATTCTCGCATATCTTCACGCACTTAAAATTGGTTCATTTTGTGAGGTTGAGACTTATTCGAGAGAGGAGATTCTACTAAAAAATTGAACTAATAACCAAGTGAATTCGAGAGACTCACTTGAACATTAAAAGTGAATTATCTAGAGTAAAATCCTGAACACGTATATTGCACCTATCCTATCAACCCTATCTTCTCCCCATTGATATCTTCCTTTGCTTACCACTTGCGTTGTTTGTCACTATAACAGTATAGAATCGTAGTTAATTTAAATTTTAATCATATAAACCTCAATTGTTGATCATCTTGGATAGTAATCTAGCTACAAACTACGATAATATTATTTAACTCCAATCCCTGTGGATACAATATTATATTATATTATATTCTACTAGCGATCCTAAATTTATATGTTGGTTTTGCGCTCGTCAAATTTTAGTGTCGCTGTTGGGGATTGGCAATCAACAATGTTTGAAATAGTTTGTGGTGCTAATTCAGGAATTAGGTTTTAGTTTTTTTTCTTTTCTTTTTCCCTTTCTATTTTATTTTCGTTGTTAGTTAACTTCTTTTCAAGATTTGTTTTGTAGTTCCTAATAAGTTGGAGAAGATACTGTAGATATTGAACTCTAAATACTGTGAAGATGGAGTGCAACCAGCTTAAGGAAAAAGTTGAAGAGTTAGCAGTTGAATATTATTAGCCGTATGCTGTGTGTTTTAAATGCAGTGGAAATAATCTATGGGTTGAATGTCAAGCAGGTATATATTCCTCCTATGGTTCGTATTTTGAACAATCTCACTCTGTTTCTAGTCTGTACATGTATAATGATTCATATGGGCACAATCTTGATTTTGGTTGGGATGAATACCCTTATTATAACTGGAATGGAAGCAAAGTGAGACAACCACCACAAGGGGAGAATGGTAGTTTGGAAGAGCTTGTGTATAAGTTCATTATTAAGTTGGTAGAGAGATTTACACAAGATGATGAAGCCATGAATAACCTAACAATGCAAAAAAGTCGAATAATAATTACACTTTCAGAAATCTCATTGCATTGTGATGGTGAATATATGGAAGAGATACCCTATGAGAATGAGCCTACCCAGGAGGATGGGCATCCACATAGAGAGCTTTTTACTGTTCAAGATGACTTTGATTCAACTGAGATGATTGAAAATAAGGTTGTGGTTGAGTGTGAAGCAACGGAAGAAGAGTTCAAACCCCCATCCACATTTCCACATTTGCAACATTTAGTAGAAGAGAATGAGAAACAAATAGTCTTGGACATAGCAAAGAAATATTCACTTGAACTTTCTTCTTTGTTTTCTTATTCTAACCTTGATCATGTGGATTTTATTTTTGGGGATTTACAGGAATATGTATGGATTAATCCTACGAAAGAATGTAGAAACAAGTTAAGGATCATCATGAACGAGCAATTCACCGCCCAAGATGATGACAAGAAAGAAAGAAAAGAGCGGGTCTTGCAGGTATCCTTAGAATAATTGGGCTCAATGAGCTCCATAAAGAACCCCAAGGAGCGAAAATGAGGAACGAATTCAAAATTAGGGGTGGAGTTCATAAGTTCTCGAAAAAGAAGAAAATTCATGGAAGTTTTCCTTACCTTAAGCTTTTTATAATTATGTGTCATGGGGACATGCCACAACTTAAAGTGTGGGGCAGGGGATATGTTGTATGTATATATGTATGTACATTATTTTTGGTTTTCTTTTGTTAGTTTGAGTAGTAGAGATAGGGAAAAAATTGTTTTTTAAATTTTTAACTTTTTCCGACAATGGATATCATTCGACGGGTTTCTTGAGGGATCAAAGTCGAAGGAAAAATACAAAAGAAAAGATTTTTTTTTGTAGGTAGTGTATCAATTCCCCCTTGATTTTTCTTTGTACCGCGGTTCTTTTCCAATAGTTTTGTTTGAACCGAGTGTAGTTATTTTTTATTTTTTTTCAAAGTAGGAAACCCTGTGCTATGGTTTGAAATGAAAGCAATGCCTCTTGATTTTGTTATGCCTTGATAATAGTAAGTGCTTTAGTTGTGACGCTTAGATTCAGTTTTTGACTCTTGTGTAAGTACCTTAAATTGTATGATCTTAACATTGCTTAACTGCTTTGACTAGAGTGTATTGATAATCCGATCTTGAGTGAGTTATGTGCCATGTGGTTGTGAGGTTTTGTATTATTTTGCGCATTGCATTTGATGTCTAGAATTTGCCTCATGTGCTTGCAAAGGGAAATAGTAGTTTAGTGAGTCTTGGAAGTGATATAAGCGTTTTTTTGTTGAGCCAGTTATATGTTTTACCCACCAACTTATTATGTATCTTATTTACCCCCTTTAAGCCTATAATCTTGTTTCTTTGGTAACCACATTACAACATTACTCAATTGTTTGAATTGACTATCTATTTGAACCATTTACCTCTCATGAGCACTTGAAATTGTATGAACTTTGTAAAAGTTGAAGCGTGGGGTGGTTGATTTGGCGTTTGAGTGGAACTAATGAAATAATGAGAAATGTGCACTTTTTTTTTTGATAAATTAAGAGCCACTTGAATTTAACAAGAAAAGAAAAAAATAGTTATATTGTTGTGAACGAGATTCATTGATAAGTGGTAACTCTTGATGTAACGGTGCTTAAATAATTTGGGGAGTTAATGCATGTTGATGTCAAGGTGGATTATGGTTTGACATAAGTGTGGGGTTTTGAATGTTAAAGGGTATATATTAAATTACTTAGGGAGGTGTATTCACTCTTATATCTAAATGTATCCTACCCGTCCCGCAGCCTATATTACAACCAGTTAAAAATCCTACTTGATCCTTGACTGAATGAGCTCAATTAGTAGAGTAGTACACTACGGGCAAACCTATGGTTCATCTTTTGTGGCATATGAATGTTATTTTTGAGAGTGAGTGAATTCTTTCTATCTTGAGTTCTTGATTGGTCTAAATTCTATGGTGTGTGGAACTACTCTCTTTTGTTGTGTGAGGGCCCGTGATTCATGAAGGAAAGGTAATGTCGTTGACCTCTATGTTGGAGTAAGTGAGTAAATTGTGAATATTGTGTGGTGCTTGTGAGTCAATTCTTGAGGTGAAGATGTTACACTATTGTGCTTAGTCTATTTTACATATTCTTGGTGTGATGAGTTAGGAGAGTTGCATAGTAAGGTCGTGTCTATATAAAATGTGGATTGATTACTCGAGGACGAGTAATGTTTTAAGTGTGGGGTGTTAATGGTAGGCTATAATCTCATATTTTAGTCGATTATTACATTCCAATTTACTGCACTTTAGTTGAGTTTGACGTTTAATCGCTAGTGTTTTGCACTAATTGTGTGTTTTATGCCTTGTAGGAGTGATTACGAGCTATGTAAATGTTATGAAATGAATTCAAGTGATTTAGAGCTTTGAAGTCTGAGTAAAATCCCAAGGAATTAAGTCGGGATCGTGTTCGGAGATCAACGGATGATAGTTTAGAACGAACGAAGAATCGAGTAGGCATATTGCACAGTATCCAGTAAAATATACATAACTTTTCTCTCAGAACTCCGTTCGTGATCCACTATATATTGTTGGAAAGCTAATTCAAAGGTATAAAACTTTCATGTTTTAAGTTTTTTTCAAATTCACAATATAACAGGGTGAAAAGTGCACGGAAAGTGCGCGGTCGCGCCGTTGACCGCGCATATGGGGCAGAATAGTGTGAAAAGTGTGCGGCCAAGTGCGCAAGCACACTTCCAGGTGTGCACTGCACACGTCCTATTCGGAAAAAGTATCCTTTTTCGCGTAGGAGAAGGTGTATGTGTTTGGGCCCAACCCTACTTGGTATATATACATGAAAAAATGGTATTTTTGGGATTTTTGACATAATTTTAAGGAGGCTAAGGAGAAGTTGGAGAAGGAAGAGCACAAGGAATCATCATTCAATTGGCTATACTCTACACTCAATTGTGATGAATTACTCCATGTCTATGGAGTAGTTCTCTTTAGGGTTTGATGTATTTGGTGTATTGATATTTGTTTGTGTATAATTAACTCTAGTTTTATCTATTGAATCGTTTTGGATGTTTTAACTGTTGCATCTTTATTCACTTGTTAATATAATAGAGAGGGAGTCATAACTTGTGATATTGTTGCTTTTTGGTTGAAGTCATTAATTCTTCTTAATAATCGAAAGAGGCTAGTTGAATTATTGAATAAACTATGTTAGGAGGATAATCGAAAAAGGTTTTCTTAAAGATCAATCCACTACGATATCTTGCATATCTTCAGGTACTTAAAATTGGTTCATATTGTGAGGTTGTGACTTAATCAAGAGAGGAGTTTCTACTAAATAATTGAACTAATATCCAAGTGAATTCGAGAGACTCACTTGAACATTAGAAGTGAATTATCTAGAGTTAAATTCCAAACATGCATCTTGCACCTATCCTATCAACCCTATCTTCTCTTCATTGATATCTTCCTTTGCTTACTACTTGCATTGTTTGTCACTAGTCAATAATATAGAATCATAGTTAATTTAAGTTATAATCATATAAATCTCAATTGTTGATCATCTTGGATAACAATTTAGCTACAAACTACGATAATACTATTTAACTCCAATCCTTGTAGATACGATATTATATTATAGTGTATTCGACTAGCGATGCTAAGTTTATACGCCGATTTTGCACTCGTCATGTACGTAAAGGGGTATTTGATTTAAAGAGTGAAGACCATATTATTGTGTACTAAATAAATAAATAAACCCATGAAACGAAAACCATAACTATAAGGATTATATTACTTTGAAGATGACCGACTGCTTTCATTTAGCCAATTAAGAGCCAACAACAACAAAAATTAAAAATAATTTACATAATCTTTTGATAGTTAGAAATAGTTAGGTACCTAAAATGACATGAAAATTTATTGTTTTCAAAGATTAAATATCATAAGTTGTATATTTGACAACAAAAAAATTGATTTTGCATATTGTTGGTGGATATTTGACAACAAAATCTGTCATATTTGAGCAAATTTATTTGGAGCTATAAATTGTATGGATTAATTCATGACTAGTGAATGATAATAATTTTCACCGACCGGTTACAAGTGAAATTTGCTCTAAAAAGAACCTTTGAAAAGTCATGAACTCAAAACTTTACGTTATGAGTTAAAGCATTACAAACCCTACACTGAAAGTAGCCGAAACAATAGAGAAGATAAAAAAAAAAGAGTTTAGCAAGAAGAGGAAAGTGAACATTTTATAAAAATTAGAATTATTTTAAGAGGAGAAGAAAGAATGTTGAAGTTCAAAATTCGGTATAATTGTGCATGCAAGAACTAATCTCTTCTTTTGTACTGTATTTTTTTTCTTTCTAATTTCTCCACTCTCGTGTTACCTACTTGCCTCACGGTGTGATCTAAACCACAACCCAGATGCTGAATTCACGAGTATTTATTTATTTGTTATCTATACTTTACATTGTGAAAGGAAAACGAGAAAAACTCAATTGGCAATTTAACTAAGAGGGTAATGAAATTGAGCTTATGAGATTAAAAAGAAAAAATTGTGACATGGATACCATGATCGCTTGACCACTAAGTTCTCAACCTTCCACAACTTTACCAATTACGCGAACACTTTCATTTTTTAGTAGGCGTTTGGACTTAAGAATTGTAAAATTCCAAAAAATGATGTTTTTTTTTCCAAGTGAAAATGGTATTTAAAATTTAGAATTGTATTTGGACATAAATTTTAGTTTGGATTGTTTTTGAAGTTTTCTGAGTGATTTGAGAGAAAATTTTGAAAAATAAGTTTTTGGAGTTTTTCAAAATGTCGAAAATTTCCGAAATGCATCTTCAAGTGAAATTTGAATATTTTATGAACAAACGCTGATTTCTAAAAAAGTGAATCTTTTTTGGAAAAAAGGAAAAAAAATTTTATATCCAAACGAGCTCTTAATTTACAAGTTTTATTTTTTAATTGTAAGTAGGGGTGTTTAAGAGCTCAATAAGTCAACGGCCGGATTGGTATCAGATTAACAATTATCGGACGACTTATCGGCTAAACCAAATAAAAAAATTAGAACAATCATTTGATCAATACTAAGACTACACACTATCATACACATATTAACCAACATATATTCCTTTCGTCCTTATATTATCACACCTTCACTTCACAATATACACACCCCAAATACATGCAAGATGCATAACACATGCACATTGTGGGCATTCTCAATTACACATACACCCTATTTCATCAACACCAAGACTACATACACAGTCATACACATATTAACAAAAATTGTAAAACCAGAAAAAGCACATTAGTTCAGTAATCAATTAAGAATTTGGAAATAGAAATTAGGGATTTAGCCATTTAGAGTTTTAATAGTACTTTATATATATAGAAATAAAAGTGTAAATATAAAATTTCTTATCGGATTAACAATTTACTTGATATGAAAATTGAGTAATCCGTCTCAAAACTGTTAAGTCATTAATTATAAAATCTCAACTGTTACCTATTAATTATCCCAATAATCCAATATCAATAAGCCAATAAGTCTCGGAGACCCCGTAAGGTTCCCCATTAGTAATTTTTTAAACACCAAAAGAGAAGGAGAAAAAAAAAATCTAGAATAAAAACAAAACAAAACGAGAGAGAGAGAGGGGCGGTG
>ML396259.1:0-10212 GCA_005239525.1 Nicotiana knightiana | reverse complement strand
GAGACAAAAGGAAGGAAAAGGAGGAAAGGATTTTTTGACTTGGTTCAGTTGTATAGTTTCCTACAGAGTCTTCTGTTTTTCTTCAGAAGCGTTGAACTCAACTCAGTTTCTCATAAATACTAGGTTTACATTATCTCTGGTCCATGCAACCCCAACGCTACCACTAACACTAGTAGCTTTCCATTTTTATCCGAAGAATGATGTCGGATTCCGTATTGGTTCATCGGCTCCGGGAAATTCTCAAAGTTTCCGACCTTGAAACTACCACCGCCGGTAGCGTTCGTCGGAAGCTTGAGGAGGAATTCGGGGTCGACTTAAATGACAGAAAAGCTTTTATCAGGGACCAAATCGACCTTTTCCTTCGAACCCACGTTGAGGAAACCCCAAACGACAACGTACAAGAAGTAGAAGAAAAAGAACAAGAAACAGAGAATGTGAAGGAAGAGGAAAATGATGATTCTTGCTCCCAAGAAGAAGAGAATGAGAGTGACACAGGGGCAAAGGAGAAAGCCCGGTATGTTTTTCTTTGCAATTTCCTCACTTTTTCCTTTTATTCCATTTGTTAGACCCTTTCTTGAAGAAATCACCTAATCTTATTTGCCTCCACTCGGATTTGAACCTGAGACCTAATGGTTCTCCACCCACTCCATTGACATTAGACCCTTTTATCTTTTCTGTTTTTCGTTTTAATGGCGACCCCTTTTTTCTGGACTTGTTATTCGTACTGTATTAGCATAATAGGCGAAAGTTCAGGCTTTTTTTTTCTTGACAGTGTCTTATAATTGTTAAGATAGATGTGTGGTTAAATAAGATTGGACAAGGTAAGAAATGATTGCAATGGTGCTTGAAATGGTTTGACTGTGTCCTACATAACATGATTGAAGGTACTAAAAAGGAAAATATACCTAAAGTTATTGGAGGTGTTTTGTCCTCAAAGGTCTGCAATCTCTCATAATCAATACAAACGTAGTTAAGGGCATAACCAATGGAACCAAGGAAACCATATGGGCAATGCAAACACATTGAGAATGCTTAATCTTTGTTGTTACACTTAGGTCCGGCATTGCCAAGAGTCTTTCTAGACTGGTTAAAGACTTTCTACGTCAGGGTAATAAGTGTGAGATTTACAGAATCTCTAGTTTTGAAGACCCTTAATTTGCCTTGGAAGATACATTATCTACTAATGGAATTAAATGGGTCCGAATTGAGGGAAATGTAGTTAGATGATTAGTATAACCAAACCCAACTAGTTTGAGGTTGTAGTTTAGTTGCTTGATTGATTTATCAATAATCCTTCTCATTGTGTTGAATAGATTTTGTATTCTGTTATGAATAACTTGATTGATGCATTCTATCATGTTGCTGGCAGATATTTTGTAGATAGTAGAAGTGAGAAAAAAATAAATGTAGACAACAATTTGTATGCTCGTGCACAATCTAGATGCTATCATCTACTGATAATTCTCGCAAGTATCAGCAAATACATGCGATATAGTAAAGCTATCATAGGAGCAGAAGCCTTATTCTAGGCTTAAGTTTGGTCACCCACTTTTAAATCGTGCTTTGTGTTTTGTCTAATGTTATTCATGCCGAATTGTATTTTAATCTTTCAAGTAGGTCTGAGAAAATGAATGGAGAAGCAAAGAAAAAAGGGGGCTTTAACAAGCCATGTGCACTTTCTCCACAGCTTCAGAAACTGGTTGGCGAGTCTGAACTTGGCAGACCTGAGGTGATCTTAACTTGTATGGCATGTTGTTATGATCCTTTCCTTGTGTTTGATCTAATTTCCTGTATATCTTTCGGTGATATCTCTTGGTTAGTAGGTTGTTAAGAAGATTTGGGCCTATATCCGGGAGAAGAATTTACAAAACCCACAGAACAAGCGTAAAATTGTATGTGATGAAGTTTTGAGTGAAATTTTTCGGGCCAAAACAGTCGACATGTTCCAGATGAACAAGGTGCTATCTAAGCACATTTGGCCCATAGATGAGAAAGATGGTATTAGTACTTCCCTTTTGAAAATTTCAATTTGTAATATAATGTTTTGCAATCGGAGCCATTTCCTATCATTTTTAGGTACTAAAATGATTGCAGAAGAGCACTGTGTCTATAGCCAGTTGCTTTTGGTTCTTGAAGCCATAGTTGCCTACTTGCATGCTTTATTCTGTAATTGTGACATCACATAAGTTACGGTAGTGACTTCAAAGTTGCTTGTGGCTTGACATATCATATCTATAAGAGTCAGAACTCTACTTAGTGGGAGTGCTTATGAAATTTTGAAATCTTTTGTAAATTCATGATCTTTTTCTTTGACTCATGCAGCCAGTCAGGTCAAATCTTCTGTGAAGAAAAGGCTACCGAAACAAGGCAGAGAAGAAGGTGAGAATAAATTGGTCGAAAGTCCAGAAAGTAATAGGCTTCAACTCCGAATTCGTTTACATATTTTATCTAGGTTACTTGCAGTATGGTGAAGCATTGCTTCAGCTTTTCTCCAACTAATGACATATTCAGCGTTTTGCTAAGCCACATCTACAACTCTAAATTACCAGCTTTAGATGAGCCAAAGCAGAAAGAGAAAAGGCAGAAAGGGGGAGGATCTGGTTTTCTTGCTCCAGTTCGGCTATCAGACGCCCTTGTGAAATTCTTGGGTAATGGTGAAAATGCATTGCCTCGAGCCGATGTTATCAAGCGGATATGGCAATATATAAAAGAAAATGAGCTGCAGGTTTGTTTCATTTTCTGCTCACTCCCTTCACCATCTTTAAGCTTCTGACTGGGTAGCATTGTCATTGCAGCTATTATAATTGGATAATATTATCAGTTAAATTTAAGTGACAACAATTATGGTAGTGAAGTCTTTTCTATGAGATATGTAGGTGAATGAAGATTCCATGTAATCAGATATTGGGATGTCTTTAGTAATGTCTAGTAGCTAAATTTTGTTATTTGTACAGAGTAATTAATACTAGAGTGTTGTTTTTTTTTTTTTTTTTTGCGTATAATATTGGCCTGGGATGAGTTTATATGGGACTAACATTAGTGAGAATTCATACAGCCGACCCCAACTTGTTTGGGACGGAGGCGTAGTTGTTATATCTTAAAAAATGAAGAGCTCCATCTGATAACTTCTGTTTGAGATATGAATACCATGACTGATTAGTTACTATTGGTTATAGTTACATTTATTGGTGGTGTTGTTTTAGCAGTTGAGTTATCCAATGGCTGTGTGTTGGGCATATGTAGCAGGTTTTGAAACTCGTGAAATCACCAATCTCAAGACTTGATAGTGTGTGCTTATCTTTTTCCAGGATCCATCTGATAAGAAGACAATCATATGCGATGAAAGGTTAAAAGAACTATTTCAAGTTGATTCCTTCCACGGCTTCACAGTTACAAAGCTCTTGACTGCGCATTTTATCAAAAGAGAAGACTGATCTTGTGGCTTACTTGGAATTGCAATGGGGGTAATTTGTCTTCTCTTTGACCCTGTTAGTGGTTGCTGCTTCTCTGTCTTAGTTCCTGTGGCGTTTAGGCAGATTCATTGAACCACACGATAGGATCTTGAACGTTGACAAAATATTACTGGGTCCTCCTGATTACTAACTAAGATCATCCGGAATCAGTCCCCAGGGGATAAAAACGGAAAAAAGATAAAATGAAGAAAACGAATTTGTTATATTCTTACTCCTGCTTAGATTTTCTTATCTCCCTCTCTCCTGGCCATTTCCTGTCATTTGCTTTGGTCGAATTTTCTTTTCCATTCTTGCACAGTGTTATTGCTTGAAGTGATGCAAAGCATATGGTTGAAGCCATGCGCTTTAGAGAAATGCGTGCTTTAAACAATGACGCGCAAAGTGATCAAACAAAAAGTGAAGGGTGCTTTGAATCTCAACTTTGAGAAGTTGGATTAATGTCAACATTATTGCATAGTATAAGATACTGAGTGTAATTGGTTTGGTTGCAAAAATTGAGTATCGTAGTGCATTGTTTCATTTGTTATTAACTTTCTTTAAATTATGTGCTTCACTTTTTTTTTTTGGGGTGCTTTTCGCTTTTAAAAACAGTGTTCTTGTTGTGGATATGGTTATTCTTTTTGCTGTGTTGGTCCTAGAACCGACCAAAGGAAGAGAGTTATGGCGTAAAAGTTGTACATTTACTTTTCTGTTGGTAGTGTGTTGTACTTTTACACTCTCTTTTTTTCTTCTTTTTTCTTTTTTAGTATTATATACTTGGCCCCTGTAACTTAATACTTGTGCAGTTGTATCTGTTTGTCTCTAATATATATGCATTTTATACACTTCTGCTTATCATCACTCTTTAAAAAGAGCTAAAATATAATGACAGAGAACTAATATAATAAATATTGCCACAAAACACAACTTTCGTTTCTTTAAAATAATTTCTCTTAGCATTAGATATACTATATTCTTTGCGTAATATCCAAGTCGTACTTTCCTAAGCACAATGAGAGAATACAGATTTCATGGTTTAAATATTCTTTTCTATGAACCTTTTTTTTTTTTAAATTTCGAGAAGCTGGATCTTAAAAAAAATGTAAAATAAAAATAATAATGTCAAAGAATTAACCTAAATAGTCACCAATCTAATCGATTAAACTAAAAATAGACTGTAGATGTATAACATGTATATAATTCATGTATAATATATATGTAATAGTGTATAATCAATGTATAATTTATGTTTATTGATTAGAAAAAATAAACAATGAATTTGGCCGGCTATTTGTGTAAAGATCACCCTCTACATTTATTTTGCTGGGCTTTCTGTAGAACAAGTCATCTTTTGGGCTTCAATGGACTATTTTGCTGAATCAGTGAATACAAAACTTTTGTGGGCCAGCAGTACTTCTATCAAGAGAAATTTAGGAAAAGATACTGTATAGCCGCGGTAAAAATAATAGCCGAAAAAATGTATAGAATTTATATATTGTTTGTATATAATATACATTATGTATGTTATATACAAAAATTATACAAGTTTTATACACTTTTTCGGTTATAAGATGTAAATAATTTCTGGCACGGGTTAAAAGTGATAATACCCTAGGAATTTACCCTATCAATTTAACTTTTTGAATGTGTATACTTCGTGCCATATTGAAATAAGAATTTGATGCGCATTAAAACCAAAAAGAGACTAAGATCTGGAAACGATAGTATAGTATTAGTTATAGAAACAATTTAAAAGCCATATTGGTTTTTTTTCTCTTAATTATTAGGATCTGATCTGAAACTGAAGTTTGCATTGTGCAAATGAATGATTGCTTTAGTTTACTATTAGCTTTCCAAATCCAATTTCTACATTTTATATGAAGGACAATGGTTATATCTTGAACTTTAGCCACGATTAGTTTGTCTTAACAGGCTAAGTACAAAATCTGATGTAGTTTTGGCCATGATTTGTACTCTTTTGCTTCCTGAGATTATTTTGACTGATATTTTATTTTGCGATTTTCTTATGAGAGAAACTGTAGTAGAAATTGCACGGGGCGTAATATTTAGTCGCCCCCATTTAACCTATACCCATATTTTTAAAATTATTTAACTTATGCCCTAATATTTACAACTTAAGGCGCCGCCTTCCTGATACCTGTGCAAAACTTCAGCTTATTTAGGGCTGAAGTTTTTACAAATGAACTAAATAACTTCAGCATCTTCTGCTAAAGTTTTTGAAAAAGCTTTATGACAAAACTAATTAATCCAGGACAAAACTTCAGCATATTGGGCGCTGAAGTTTTTACAACTAAACTAAATAACTTCAGCATCTTTTGCTGAAGTTTTTCAAAAAGCTTTTTATGAGAAACTATTGAATCCAGGGCAAAACTTCAGCATATTGGGTGCTGAAGTTTTTACAACTAAACTAAATAACTTCAGCATCTTCTGCTGAAGTTTTTCAAAAAGTTAATGACGACAAAACTAATGAATCCAGAACATAACTTCAGCATATAAAGTGCTGAATGAACTAATTAACTTTAGCAGAAGATGCTGAAGTTTTTGAAAAAGTTTTATGACAAAACTAATTAATCTAGGACAAAACTTCAGCATATTGGGTGCTGAAATTACAACTAAATTAAATAACTTCAGCATCTTCTAGTGAAGTTTTTCAAAAAGCTTTTTATGAGAAATTATTGAATCCAGGACAAAACTTCAGCATATTGGGTGCTGGAGTTTTTACAACTAAACTAAATAACTTCAGCATCTTCTGCCGAAGTTTTTCAAAAAGCTAATGACGACAAAACTAATGAATCCAGAACAAAACTTCAGCATATTGGGTGCTGAAGTTTTTACAACTAAACTAAATAACTTCAGCATCTTCTGCCGAAGTTTTTCAAAAAGCTAATGACGACAAAACTAATGAATCCAGAACAAAACTTCAGAACTAATTATTAGCAGAAGATACTGAAATTTTTGAAAAAGTTTTATGACAAAACTAATTAATCCAGAACAAAACTTCAGCATATTGGGTGCTGAAGTTTTTACAACTAAACTAAATAACTTCAGCATCTTCTACTGAAGTTTTTCAAAAAGCCTAGAATGCTGAAGCTTGTGTGAAAATCTTTGCTACTTCAGGCCCGGATGCCTGAAGTTTATGCGAAAAGTGGGTACGCTTGTAATTTTTTTTGCAAAGCGGGTATAAGTTAAAACGTGATCCAAAAAGCGGATATAGATGCAAAAGCCCCGAAATTGTAGACTCATAGTACCTTTCATATATAACTTACACAAATGTCCCAAATAAATCTCAACTTGCTGACCTCTAGCCATTAGTTATAGACTTGCCAAAACTAGTCAAACACATATAAAAATTGAAAAACCAAATAAATAAAGTTCTTTCTCTCAAAGAATCACATGCAAAAAATCTCCTTCCATATTTTTAAGCGTGATTAGCAACAATAGATGCAAGACCGAAAGGAAATTTCTTGGATGAGGTAGCAAATAAGGTGATGAAATACAAAAAAATATATACAATATTCCAAAAATCTAAGAAAAAAAGGAACTTTTTCAATGGGTATAATTGCAATTCATTAAAAACATATAGATAAGTCAATATACAAAATTTGAGGAAGAATAGAGGTGATTTTGACTAGTTTTGTATCAAAATTCATAATTAAATCGAGTTCAAAAAATTCTTCTGCTACACATGTATCAAACATGTATCTCACACACAAGTATACTTGTGATACATAATTGATACATATGTGATTCATAGATGATACACGATGTGATACACATATCATATTTTTTTTCTTCAGTTGTTATTTTGAATATTCAATTCAAACCACCTCACAACTTCACAAAATCATCCCAAAACTGAGATTCAAGCTCCTTAAGATGTACCCAATCTCTTCTAATAACACTCACTCAAAAGAAAGCAAAAATTTGACATTTTTTTCTACAAATAGCTAATTGGCTAATATTAATAATGCTTGACATATATTAGTAATATTTTAAGAACTGACCAATTTTTATTATGAGCTACTTATAAATAGACATAGCTGATAATTTCCCTTCATTACCTAAAAAATTAGTCTACTCCAATCTGACTATTACAATTGGTTAATTGAATTTATATGACCGAAATTTTTTATAGACTGAAGTAAATGACATAATTGTTTTTCATTTAAAATATTTTGTATTGACTTGATCTTTTTATTGAGATTGTGTAAGCAAATCAACCAAGAAACGAATCATGATGCTGGAGACGTCTTGCTTTGCATGCAGCCATGATATGATTCAAAAAGCATGTGATTAGCAAAACAGGAAATAAAATAAAATAATATGAGTTACTTAGTGAAAAATAAAAGTTTAGTTAATAACAAGGATCGGAGTACAAATTAGGAAATACTTGGTCATAAATGCATCGAGTTCGTTAATTATAAATTCTAAAATCAGTATGAGGTGCATGTGAAAGCCCAGAAAGATGGATTTCCAAATGATGGTGGCGTGACTTAATTGAAATGACAATACTAAGTGTTGAACACTCAAATTTTCTATTTCTCTTTTGGGACCTCTTTATCGCATTAGGTTTAATTATTTTGTCCCTATTAATATTCCCATTCATCCAACTTGTTCATATAGTAACAGCTTACACATGATTCTCAATACCAAAATATAATTCAAATATTATAACTACAATTTTATATGATTAATTCTAAGTGAAAAAATTTATACAAGAAAATAAATAATTAGAGGATTCCAGAAGATTCTATGACTTCAAAAATATCTTTATCATATGTCAATAAGGCGTAGCTTAGAATTTGAAACTGATTTCGTGTTCGAGCCGGGTTCTTCTAAAATAAAGTGTTTGATTTAATAATTTACTAATATTTTGTCGACTAGTACATGTTCTGATAGTATAAGTTTCTATTCATTGCAGAGGCTTGTTCTACTCATATTCTTAATCGAGGGTGAAATAAAAAAATAAAAAGCTATTAGATTATACTTATTAAATTCCTAACGTTACTTTTTTTTACCTTTTGCTTGGGTGGGTAGTAGAAGTTTTTCTTTTAACCATTTCATTTCTTTATTATTAGTTTTCTTCTTTACTCCTATCATTTAAAAGCGGGGGCGGACCTATGTTGATAGTTGAAGGGTCACGTGATCCCGTTAACATAGGCAAAAATTTTATATATACATATTATATATATTTATACTTATATACGAGACCCCTTAAATATTTTAATGGTGCCCCCAAAGACAAAGTGACGGATGGAAGAAGTGGTTGCTTTGGGCACTTAAATTCTCTCCTAATTTATAGTGATGCGGGTTTGAAACCACGCAAAGCTTTCCTCAGTCTTTTCTCCTTTTTTTTTATTTTAGTTCTTTGAATACAATGTAATTTTTATTTAATAGCAAATTACTTTATTTTTTACTTTTATCTTCTTCCTTTTTTAAAATTTAATTATAGTTTAGTAC
This sequence comes from Nicotiana knightiana, assembly GCA_005239525.1. Taxonomy (NCBI): domain Eukaryota; kingdom Viridiplantae; phylum Streptophyta; class Magnoliopsida; order Solanales; family Solanaceae; genus Nicotiana; species Nicotiana knightiana. The sequence continues at coordinate 1,279 of ML396259.1, read as the reverse complement.
TAACACAAAATAGTCAACTTAATTAATTTTATTCTTTTTTGCAAATTTCTTTCTTAGAATTGAAAGCCTCAAATTGTAATTTATCGCTCCACAAATAGAAAAATACAAATCTTCTGTCACAATCTTCTTTAACAATCACTCTGAATTGGCAATGGAAACTAAGAGTTTGAGACTCTTTTTCGATTCTTTTAGTATTAACATACTCTTAATTTCTTTAGTAAGTCTTTGATAATTTTAAGTTTGAACGCCCTTTTGCGAAGAACTCCCTCTCGCTCTCTCTCCCCGTTTAGTGCTTTCTTTTCCTTTAGAATTTCTTTTTGTTAATACTTAAATGATAAGTCATCATAATCATTAAGTTTCAAAGAATTGCATATCGAATTTTATTGCTGGTGACTAGCATATACAGTGATGCCCCCGTCAAGCTCGAATCCTGAGTCCGCCTCTGTTTAAAAGGATGGAGTTTATTACTTAGAATGTTACTCAATTAAGGATAATTGTCTCCGAAAATCACATTTTTTCTATTCTGTATTATAAAAATCATTCTATTTTTGTCATCTTACATGAAGTCACTCACTACACTTGTCAACTTATTTTTTTTTTAAAAACTAAATATTAACAATAACAAAGCATCTATCAAAATTATTTTTTGACTTGTTCTAATAATCTGTTTGGCGAAGCTTCTCAAGAGGTCAAAAGTATTTTTTTTTTCTTCTCAAAAGAACCTTTTTTCCCCTAACTTGAAGTGTTTGACCAAGCTTTTTTGGGGGGAAAAAGTACTTTTGGGAAGAAGCAAAAACAGTTTCTGAGAAGCAGAAAAAAGTAGTTTCTTCCCAAAAGAAGAAGCAGAGCAGTCTTTACTTTTCTACGCAAAAATAACATTGAAATTTGTGTTCCATAAATAAAAAGAAAATACTTTTTTTTGGTTGGAAAAGAAAGTATTCTTTCTACAACATGAAAATAAAGTACTTATTTTATTGAAATAAAAAAATACGTCGTTTTCATCATGAAAAGAAATACTCATTTTGTTGAAATGGAAAAAAAAAAAATTTTAATCATGAAAAGAAAATATCTTTTGTTAAAATGAAAGAAAACTTTATAACATGAAAAGAAAGTACTAAAAAAAAACTTTTTTATATTGTGAAAAAAATACTCATTTGTTGAAATAAAAAAAAAGGTCTATCTATAACATGAAAAGAAAGTATTATTAATAATATTTTTATTTAGGGTGGGGGTTGAAGGGGGTGGGTGAGGTGTGGGTTGGGGTTTCGTTTTGGGTGGG
>ML396248.1:50270-118745 GCA_005239525.1 Nicotiana knightiana | reverse complement strand
TATATATATATATATATATATATATATATATATATATATATATATATATATATATGGATCGGTTGCACACCGCAGCGAGACATATGGATCGGGTTGCACGCCGCAGCGATATTGGGTCAGGCTGCACGCTGCAGTGATATAGAGCTTGGGCTGTAGAAGCCCCTCTGGAGTCTGTACACCCCCAGTGAGCACAGGCACCTACTGAGTGCGAGTGTCGAGTGCTGAGTGACAAGTGATTGGGAGGCATGAGTGGCTTTGAGATTGTCGGAGGGGCTGATTACGAGTGATTGTGAGGCATGCTGAGGGACTGATTCTGAGTGATGTTATGCCCGAGAGGCGGTTTATTATTAATATTTTTTCCCCAGTGGCTACTTATGATTCATATCATTTTACACTAAACTTCTTGGACATTTTATTGAAACTGTTGGAAATTACATTTTTTCCAAGGATTTTCACTGAAATCGGCTTTTTAAGCGTGATTATTTAACGTATACACTGTTGGAAAGAAAGACTATGCTTATTATAAATTGATTATTTGGCTTTATGTGTTTCTTACTGCTCAGACCTGATTTATTTTCATTACTACTGAGTTGGCGTACTCACATTACTCCTTGCATCTTGTGTGCAGATCCAAGTGCTAGGGTAGAGTGAGCTATCTATATGTTCCAGAGACTTCTCGGAGGTTTTGCGAGGTAGTTGCACGTGTCTGCAGCCCTGCTCTCTCCTGCTTACTATTATAGAGTTTATTTTCCAGACTTGTATATTTTCTGTAGATGCTCATGACCAGTGACTCCGACGTCTTGGGGTTGTATTTTAAACATATGGTGTAGCTTTGTCGGTTTAAAAGGTAATTTAAGTGAAATCTTTACGTTATTAGTTTAGAAATGATATAAATGAAAGATTCTTTAGGTTGAGTGTTAATTTGGCTGGCCTAGTTCCACGATAGGCGCCATCACGACTAGTTTAGATTAAGGGTCGTGACAAGTTGGTATCAGAGCCTAGGTTACATAAGACTCACCGGTCATAAGCAGGTTTAGTAGAGTCTTGCGGATCGGTACAGAGACGTCTGTACTTATCTTCGAGAGGCTACAGAACTCTTAGGAAAAATCTCACATTCTTGAATTCTTGTCGTGTGAATCCATTTATTCATCCAAAAGCGTAACTCTTTGAATTCCCTTCATGTATTTGAATGCGCACGTGAGTGCTCGGTATCAATTGTGCATCGACGGCTTGTGATTCCCATGGGTGAGATGTGATTTTTAGCATATTGATAATGGGCCAGTCTGGAGGACTTGAGGCCGGATTTTGTCTGTGGCTTGAGTGCTGAGATTTTGATTGTGCGAGCACATGCATTTGGGGACTTATATGTCCGTTTGTGTTATTATTGATGGGATTTGGTGACTAGATGACTAGGTGGTGAGTGTGATTTGATGGTTAGATGTGTTCAGGGTGTTTGATTGCGATAAAAATGAATTGGCGGGAGATGTAGCAAGAACCATTGAGTATTTGACTTCTGTCTTAAGTTAGAATATGGCCTTGAGTTGCGAGTGTATTGAAGGACCTCTCGTGTAGCTTAGTTATGGAGTGAAGTGGATTTTCCTGTTGTGTTCTGAGCTTCTAGTGATGTCTTTTGGGCTGACCAATGCCCTAGCAGCGCTCATGTATTTGATTAACGGTGTATTTCAGCCGTGTTAGCACTCTATTGTTATTGTATTCATTGATGGCATTCTGGCGTACTCACGTAGCCAGGGGTAGCATACTCAGCATTTGAGGGTGGTATTATAAGGATTCATGGAGGAGAAGCTCTATGCAAAGTTCTCCAAGTGTGAATTTTGGCGCAGTTCAGTAGCATTCTTGGGACACGTGGTGTCCAGTGAGGGTATCCATGTGGTCAGACGAGTGTGAGTAGAGCTTCCAGAAGCTCAAGATTTCCTTGACCACAGCTCCGGTGTTAGTTCTGCCATCAGCTTCAGGTTCTTATACCGCGTATCTTGATGCTAGAGGATAGGCATTGGTTGTGTTTTAATGCAGGAGGGTATAGTGATTGCGTGATAGCTATGATTTTTGGAAGGGTTTAGAGATGATATCAGTTTGAGGCTAAACATGCAGGATTACCTCCCGCGGGGTGTCCTGAGGTTATGTGACCCTTAGGTGGTTTTGTAGTAAGTACTCTTTTATCATTAATTGATATATGTTGCAATTTGAGTTAGGTCGCTTATGGAAGTTGGCATTAGCTATTACAATGGTGAATGCGAGATTTGCATACGGTTTGGGATATTAGATTGGGTTGTGTCATATGAGCATATAAAGGATTTAGTTGAATCTCACTGTAGTATGGTGGCAGTGATAGCGTATGGGCATTGTGAGTTATTGTTTGTCTTGATCGTTGGCTTTGAGTCAAGTGGGGGAGTCTGTTAATGTTAAGTTGATTGCACGATTATGTGTTGTATTGGTCTCGGTTCAAGGTATGTGGAGGAATCAGTTATGACCTGCAGAGGTGGAGTTTGGGAAGGGCTTGAGTAATGGAAATTATGAATATAGGTTGTAATATACTCTATGGGTAATTGGGTTTTATTGAGTGTATGAGTTGTATTAGTAAAGGGTGTAGTGTGTGCGGAGTAGGGATATGCTTGGTTGCTTCAAAGTGTGGATTACTTCCTAGTATGTAGGGGTGCAGATGGGGCCAGGTCGTACGGTCTGTTTGATCAGTTTAATTGAGAATTACGTAGAGTGGGTGACTCTCGAGAATGTTTTTGATGGTTCAAGGTTATATATAACGATTGGAAATCTTTGAGATGTGTAATTGGATAGAAACTGAGATTTACGTTGGAGGGTGTAAAACATTATCATAGATTCTTCATATCAGTATCAGGAAGGTGAAGGTAATGGCTTTAGATTTGCAAGAAGTATCTTCAGGGTAAGTATTTTGAATATGGTGCTTTGGGGGATATTTGAGAGAGTATTCAGCAGCTTATGAGCCTTAGACGGTATGGTTTTATGCTGGGGTCTCGTGTGGTGAGTCTAGGTTGAGGATTGAGGTATTATGGAAAGGAGAAGTACTAATTCGAAGATAATTCAGAAGGAACTTGGATAAATAGGACAGCTTGGTAGTAGGTCGGATCAGCATGGTAAGGGATATGATTAGTTCTTTGGGTGCTTATGAGTTAATGAGTTTTTACAGGTGTTTCTTGGCAATGTTCTTGGGTTTTGGTGACCTGTGTAGCTTGGTTGAGTTAGAAGGATTCAGTCCTGACGTTTTGGTGTTGTACAAATGGAATTCGGATAGTTCTGGATGGTTTCTACTATGGTTAGAGATGTGTATTTTCTACCTGCGTGAGGAGCATGTGATGTATAGTGATTTTTCTTCTACATGGGGTCAAATGTTAAGTTCTTGACTAGTTGGGTGCATAGTTGTTTGTGGATCGGAAGAGATCATGAAGTTCTCATATTTATCATAGGATGGGGTGGCGTATGCGGTATGTTGTGTAGAGTTGAGATTTTCATATGTGAGATCCTCGATTCAGTCCTGGAAGGAAGGTCAAATTTCTTAGGGAGCATTGGCAGTTTCAGATGACTAGGTAGATGATATCACCAATTGGGTGGATTGATGAGGGTATACATTTCAGAAAGGTCAATGTGTAGAGTTAAGAGTGCTTCACCAGTATTTCGACGCTCTCTTGTTGGATCGACTACTGATATGCAAGGTTGCTTGGTGACACAGAGGAATTATAGGGGTATCCCTCGTGGAATGATTGAGTATCAGAGACATGTTATATATTCGAGTGGTGGAGTTGGGATCAGATATGATAATTGGTGCGCTTCATGGACTTCGAGACTGGGAGTTTTCATAAACAGATTAATTTGTGGTTGTGGACTGTGAGGATGCGAGCATAGCTAGTCAGATGTTAATGTATGCCATGATTCAGTCATTGTGAACTTTCGAAGAGTTATCTATCTGTTGTGGGTGACCAGAGTTGATTTAGGGTTATTGGTAGGACAATATGGGTGTGTTCTGCACCGGGTCATGATTTTGAGCATGGTGACTTGAGTTGTCTCATGTGGACCAGTGTTTGGATAAGGTCACACATTGCAGCGATGTTATGTAGAGGTATGATCCTTCGGGTTAGATTCATGTGTTCTGGTTGTACGATGTGTGATGGGTTCTAAGAATTATGTTGTGGTGGTACTAGTGAGCTTGCGGTACAGCTCTCTCATTTGAGTCATTTTTTCCATGACTTGAGTACATTTGGACTGTTGCTTATAGGTGCGCGGGTCGCACGCGTTGTGGCTTTAGATTGTATCGATGTGTCATGTCACTAGAGTAGTCGTGTTGGATGGGATGAGGTCATTGGGATCTAGAATGAATACTATCAGATTCGATTTCAACATGTTGGAAGGATAATATCGGGATTCAACTTAAAAATTTACTATGGTCCTTGCCAAAGGAGAGGGAGCTCCGTGACTGGTTGATCTGAGGAATGGTTATGACATTATGCGTGTTTCATTCATCATTAACAGTATACGAAAGTGTTGGAATGAGGATTTGGTTTGATAAGAGGTTTATTACCGGAATTGGGTTGTTTGAGCAGCTGTTGTGATTAGAAGTTATCTTTATGAGTGTTTGAGTTAAACGATATATCGTGTGATTTTCATCTTGGATTGCGGTTATGGCTTGATACATCGTGTTCAGACTTATTCAGTGTGTAGATGTGAGATTCTGATCTTATAGACAATTTTGGAAGTGGAAAATTTGTTCTAGGGTGAATTGTGAAATTTCAATTATGTTGTGTTACCGGACCTATATGGGATAGGGTGACGTGGGATCACCCCCGGATATGTGCATGGTAAGGTTACCCAGTGATTTGATGGTTTTCGGAATAACTCTAGGCACACTCGAGGACAAACGTATGTTTAAGTGGGGGAGGACGTAATGACCCGATCGATCATTTTAAGGTTAATCGGACTTGATTTGATAGGTTTCGGCATCAAATATAGAAGTTGGAAGTTCTTAGTTTCATTAAACTTGAATTGGGGTGTGATTCACGGTTTTAGCATTATTTGATATAATTTGAGGCATCGACTAAGTTTGTGTCATATTATGGGACTTGATAGTATACTTGGTTGGGGTCCCATGAGGCTCGGTTAAGTTTTGGAAGATTTTGGCGTTTTGAGCATAAGTATGTAATGATCCAAAGGTCCACTTTTAGTTCTAGAGATCGAAATTTGATTTCGAGACTTCCGAGATTTTGATAATGAATTATAGGAGTGATCTGGAAAGTTTGTTCTAATTTCATCAAGTCGCGATTGGGTTTTTGACGCGAAACATGAGTTAATTGTTTAACGAACGAAAAGGGTATCGCAGTGAGCAAATGAGCTCCGAATTAAGTTTTAATTGAAGTTCTATGTTTGTATTATTATTTGTGACTTATAGGAACAAGAATCATCGAATTCCGAGTTCGTATGGTGGAGTTAGAGCCTTTTTAGTGAAAATAAACATTGCTGGTGCAACAGAATCTGTTGCGCACCTTTAGCGACCAGATATGGAACGTTTAGCGACGGGATTTGGGCTTTTAGCGACCAGATTCGTATTTTTATTGAACTGTCTTTTTTTTTTTTTTTTTTTTTTTTTTTTGCTCATTTCCACATTTTTGGACGAAAAGAACGCGGCTTGGGGCGATTTTTGAGCGAGAAGTCATGGGAAATCTTGAAGTAAGTCACTTGTGATCATTTCTACTCCATAATATTGAATTATCATCGAATAATCCGACTAGATTACATGTTTTTGAGGTGTAAATTGGGGAAGTTAGGGCATGGGAAATTGGAGACTTTAATTGAGGAATCGAAAGGGCAATTATGGTCCGATTTCGATGTTCTTGGTATGTATAGACTCGTGGGAGAATAAGGATTCCGGTTTTGTAAGCCATATGATATTTCATGTTTAAAGATTATTATTATGTTTTGGGCGAAATGTCGTATTTGGGTCTCGTGCCATGTGTTTAGACCCCTTGGGGGATTTTTATTGCTATTCCTCACTATGTTGACTTATGATTTACACCCAGTCATATTATGCTTCAATGATGTAAAACTCAGTCTCATTTACACTACTTTGATGCATCAAATGATATTTTTGGGTCGAGTGCCCTATTTTACTGATAGCCCGAGTGGCTTTTGAGAGGTTTCTGACTGAGTGAGGCCGAGAGACTATATTGTAAGGAGTATATATGGATCGGGTTGCACGCCGAAGCGAGATATGTTAGATCGGGATGCACGCCACAGCGAGACATATGGATCGGGTTGCACGCCGCAACAATATTGGGTCAGGTTGCCCGCCGCAGCGATATAACACTTGGGTTGTAGGAACCCCTCCGGAGTCTGTACACCCCCATTGAGCGCAGGTACCTACTGAGTGCGAGTGCCGAGTGGCGAGTGATTGGGAGGCATGAGTAGCTGTGAGGTTGCCCGAGGGGCTGATTACGAGTGATTGTGAGGCATGCTGAGGGACTGATTCTGAGTGATTTTATGCCCGAGGGGCGGTTTATTATTTATGTTTTTGCCCGAGTCGCCACTTATTATTCATATCATTTTACACTAAACTTCTTGGACATTTTATTGAAACTATTGGAAATTATATTTTTTCTAAGGATTTTCATTGAAATCGGCTTTTTAAGCGTGATGATTTAACGTATACACTGTTGGAAAGAAAGACTGTGTTTATTGTAAATTTATGATTTGACTTTATGTGTTTCTTACTGCTCAGACCTGATTTATTTTCATTACTACTGAGTTGGAGCAATAACATTACTCCCTGCACCTTGTGTGCAGATCCAGGTGCTAGGGCAGAGTGAGTTGTCTATCTTTTCCAGAGACTTCTCGGTGATTTTGTGAGGTAGCTGCACGCGTCCGTAGCCCTCCTCTCTCCTGCTTACTATTATAGAGTTTATTTTTCAGACTTGTATATTTTCTGTAGATGCTCATGACTGATGACTCTGGGGTCTTGGGGTTGTATTTTAAACATATGGTGTAGCTTTGTCTATTTAAAAGGTAATTTAAATGAAACCTTTACGCTATCAGTCTAAAAATGATATAAATGAAAGATTCTTTACGCTGAGTATTAATTTGACTGGCCTAGTTCCACGATAGGCGCCATCACGACTAGTTTAGATATGGGATCATGACAGAGACGTTTTGTTTTTAATATTCAACGATGCATCTAATTAGGTTATAAGTCGATGAATCAATTTACACACAGATATATTTGATGATAAACTATATATACTAATTAGGATCTTGACAAGTCTATCAATCCATCATTGAATATTAAAAACGTAATGTCTCGACCTATATATATATATATATATAACACGCTTCGTTGTACTGCTTTAACTACATATATAGCATGTTAGAGTATGTTTTAGTGTATTCATCTCTTGTATTATGAAAGTGTTAACGGATTACATTTATATTATTTAGATAGTAAATATAAAAGTGATTCTTAATTTTGACCAATGTTGACCAAAAAACAGACCAACTTTGGTCGCTAATTGTCCATAAATTAAAACTTAGCGACCAAAGTTGGTGTGATGACCCAAAAGGTCATCCCTTGTTTTATAAGTCTAAATTTTATTCTGAGGCCTTAAAACCTCCTTTTATCTCACCTCGTTTTGCATGCACAGCCCGGGCGTATATCCGGGAAGCTTCTATGTGAAAAACTGAGAAAAATGCTAAATTGGCCTTAACATTGAATTTAAGTTGACTTCGGTCAACATTTTGGTTAAACGGACCTGGAAAGCGTGATTCGACGGTCCCGGAGGGTCTGTAGGAAAATATGGGACTTGGACGTATGCCCGGAATCGAATTCCAAGGTCCCAAGCGGAGTAATGAATTTTTGAAAGAAATTGATTTACTGAAAATATAAGAGTTCTTGGAAATTTGGTTATGGTTGAAACTTATGGTATCGGGGCTGTATTTTGGTTCCGGAGCCCAGTAAAGGTTCAATATGATATTTGAGTTGTGTCTGTAAAATTTGGTATGAAACGGAGGTCATTTGACGTGATTCGGACCCGTATTTGTGAAAATTGAAACTTTGAAAGTTTTGAGATTTTTCTTTGATTTCTATGCTAAATTCGTTGTTTAAGATGTTAATTTGGAGATTTGATCGCACGATAAAGTCCGTAGGATTTTTTGGGGTAGTGTGCATGTTTGGTTTGGAGCCCCGAGGGATCGGGTGAGTTTCGGGTAGGCATCGGAGTGTTTCGGACTTAGAAAAATCTGGTGTGAGTTGTTGTTTTTGGTGTCCTAGGATTTGCTCTTCGCGATCGCAGTGCAACGCATGTGATCGCTATGCACAAGCTGGGCTGGGGAGGGGTTTCTTCTACGGGAATGCAGGGTCTTGGTCGCGATCGCGTATTGTGCTGGAGGGGGGGCTGGGGGAGTCCTTATGTTGCTCTTCGCGAACGCAGTCCCAGGCCCGCGAACGCGGTAATAAGGGAGATAGACCATCGCGAACGCGAGCAGCTTATCGCGATCGCGTAGGTCTTTTGGCCGCAATTCCCCGCGAACGCGGCAGACTCCTCGCGATCGCGTAGAGGGTCTGTCCAGGGATTTAAAACAGTGTCAAAAATGGGAAATATCCATAATTTCATATTTCCTTCCATAGAATCCGACCTTGGGCGACATTTGAAGAGGGATTTCATCACCAAATCATAGGTTCGTGTTCTTAATCTCATTTTCTTCATTTTTCATTAACACCCATTAGATTTCTAGGCCTAAATCATGTTCTTAAAATTAGAAAATTGGGGATTTGGGTAGAGTTAGGGCTTTATGAATAATTGGAATTTAGACCTCGTTTTGAGGTTGGATTTCGAAACTAATTACATATTCGGGCTCGTGGGTGAATGGGTGATTGGGTTTTGGTCTGAACCTCGTGTTTTGACCAAGCGGGCCCGGGGTCGATTTTTGACTTTTTGGGAAGAATGATGTAAAACCTATAATTAAGCGTTGGGATGGAATTGTTTGACATCTATTGATGTTATTGAGTTGAATATGTCTAGATATAAGTGAATTGGAGTCAAATTCAAAAGGGAAAGCGGTAATCAAGGCTTGAGTTTGATCGTGGAATTTGAGGTAAGTGTTTGGCTTAATCTTAGCTTTAGGGAATAGGTGTTGTGTCCTAACTGCTACGTGTAAGTATCATGTTCAACGTATATGTGAGGTGACGAGTACCTATACGTTGGTGTCAAGCATGGCCGTGAGTCGAATATTGTAATTTATGTGGTTTTTCGTAAGTAATATTTGAGTTTCACCTTATAGTTATCCATGTTGGTGGAAATTCCTTGATATTGAGTAGTGTTGAGTATTAGTTTTCATTTTTATGTGAAGTTATGTACTAAGTGAGATTGGATACAGTTGTTTACCCTTGACGAGATTATATTAATTCCAATGTTGACTCCCTTGCCGGGAGATTATGGTTAATTCTATTTACTCTGTTACTTATTCCTTGTTGGATTGCTATCATTTGATGTGTTTGGGTGAGGAAGAGTGTAAAATCACGAAGGGTGATGCCTTGCGTGAGATTTTGAGTGAATACTAATGTACGAAGGGTGATGTCGTGCCAATATTGTGATTGTAAAAGCACGAAGCGTGATTCTGTGCCATGATATGAGAGATAATGCACGAAGGATAATGTCGTGCCTTGATATTGTGAGGTAAAACCACGAACGGTGATGCCGTGCCGAATATATTGATTCTGATGGTGAGGACGAGAGTAAAAGCACGAAGGGTGATGTCGTGCACTTGTTTTCGTTTTACTATTATGTTGCTTAAATTGATATCTAAATTGTGCCTTACCTCGTTACTTCCATTATTTGGTATTTCCTCCCCTCAGCATGTTCCCCTTTTTCCTTATGCTTAACTATTTATTTCTCGTTGTATTATTTTTCTCCATATACTATTAAATTGCACAAGTTGACTTTGGTTGTCGTGTCCTAGCCTCGTCACTACTTCACCGAGGTTAGGCTCGGCACTTACTTAGTACATGGGGTCGGTTGTACTGATGTTACACTCTGCACTTTTGTGCAGATCCTGGTGTAGGACCCTACGGACCATAGATCGATGTTGCTGCCTTCAGTCCAGTGGATACACCGAGGTAGTCCTGCAGACGTCCGCAGGATTTGGCGTTTATTCCTACTTCTTTTATATTATGTTCTACTTATTTCAAAAACAGATGTACTTATTTCATTCAGACTGTTATATGTATTATTCGTAGATAGTCCGTGAGTTTGTGATTCCAAAGTTCTGGGATTGGTTTTTGTGAAAGTTCGTAAAGGCATACGTTGAGTTTATATATACCTTGCTTCATTTTGTACATCTATCTCTGTGAGTGTTGTCTTTTCACATATTATTTGGTAATAATAAAGAAATAAGATAAATTGAATATTTACGTTGGCTTGCCTAGCGGGTTCAACGTTAGGCGCCATCACGGTCCCGACGGTGGGAAATTCGGGTTGTGACAAGTTGGTATCAGAGCACTAGGTTGCCTAGGTCTCAAAAATTCACGGACAAGCTTAGTAGAGTCTGAGAGATCGATATAGAGACGTCTGTGCTTATCCCCCAGAGGCTGCAGAGTTTAGGAATGACTTCACATCTATTCTTCTCTGTCGTGCGATTTGAATTCTAAATGCTAACTGAATTTGTATGCTATTCTTTCGCAGATGGCGAAGACACGTGCTTCTTCATCCACTGATCAGCATCCCGAGCCTCCAGTTGCAGCTCCTACGAGAGGCCGAGGATGAGGATGAGGTCGAGGCCGTTCTAGAGGCCGAGGTAGGCAAGAGCTCAGCCCAGAGCAGCAACCCCAGTGGCAGAGCCTCAGGTAGAGTTTGCTGATAAGGTTCCTGCCCAGACAGTCTTGGTTGGGCTAGCTCAGGTCCATGAGGGGTTCATTGCCACCCCAGTACTCCAGGATGCTCTGGTCCATCTAGTGGGCCTCATGGAGAGTGTCGCTCAGGCAGGTTTGCTTCCTGCAGCACCAGCTGTCTCTCAGGCTGGGGGAGGAGACCAGATTCCCGCTACTCGCTCTCCGGAGCAGTTGGCTCCTTAGTTTCAGACTTCAGTAGCTCAGCCAGCTGGGGTAGTTCAGCCGGGTATTATGGCTCAGACCGGTGATGGAGCAGCTATGTTTGCTGATTCTTTGTGGAGGTTGGACAGGTTCACCAAGCTTTTCACTACTACTTATAGCGGTGAATCTTCAGAGGATCCCCAGGACTATTTGGATCGCTGCCATGAGGTTCTAAGGAACATAGGGATAGTGGAGACCAATGGGGTCGACTTTTCTACCTTTCGCCTGTTTGGTCCTGCCAAGACTTGGTGGAGAGATTATTGTTTGACCAGACCAGTTGGATCACCGGTCTTGACTTGGGCCCAGTTCACGCAGCTATTTCTAGAGAAGTTTCTTCCTATCACTCAGAGAGAGGATCTACGGAGGCAGTTTGAGAGTCTCCAGCAGGGCTCTATGATCGTCACTCAGTACGAGACCATATTTGTTACCTTGGCCCGGCATGCTATTATGATACTTCCCACCGAGCGAGAGAGGGTGAGGAGATTTATTGAGGGACTAGCTCAGCCGATCAGATTGCAGATGGCCAAGGAGACATGGAGTGAGATTTCTTTCCAGGATGCAGCCAATGTGGCCAGACGAGTTGAGATGGTTCTGTTGTAGGCGGTGGTCAGGGGTCTAACAAGATACCCCGTTATTTTGGCAAGTTCAGTGGTGCCTCATCTGGAGGCAGGGATTCTTTTGGTAGGGGCCATCCTCCTAGGCCGTTTCATTCGGCACTTCAGGTTTCTCGCTGTGCTCCAGGTGGTCGTGGTTCTCATATGCAGTATTCTGATCAGTTACACTACAGTGCACCATCAGCTCCTATCTGTACACCACTTATTCAGGGTTTTCAGGGTGGTTACACAGGTTGTCAGGGTCAGTTTCAGGTTCAGCAACCTCAGCAGCTGAGGGCTTGTTATACTTGTTGTGATCAGAGGCACATTGCTAGATTTTGCCCTCGAGCCTCGAGCAGTTCTCAGCACCAGGGTTCTCATGCCATGGTTCCAGTACCAGGTGTTCCACCGCCAGCTCAGCCAGCTATAGTTGGGGGTCGAGGTGTTAGAAGTGGAGGTCAGGCCGCTAGAGGTGGAGGCCAGGCGGCTAGAGGTAGAGGTCAGCAAGTAGGAGGTCGTCCCAGGGATGTAGATCAGACTGGTGGGGCCCAGCCCCGATGTTATCCTATTCCAGCCAAACCTGAGGTTGAGGCCTTCGATGCAGTTATCATAGGTATGGTTTCAGTTTGCAGCAGGGATGCTTCAGTTTTATTTGATCTAGGGTCCACATATTCCTATGTCTCATCTTATTTTGCTCCTTATTTGGTTATGCCTCGTGATTCTCTGAATACTACTGTATATGTGTCTATACCAGTGGGTGGTTTTATTGTAGTAGATCGTGTCTACCGTTCGTGTGTTGTGGTTATTGGTAGTCTTGAGACCAGTGTAGATCTTCTGCTCCTGGATATGGTTGATTTTGATGTTATTTTGGGGTTGGATTGGTTGTCGCCTTATCATGCCATATTGGACTGTCATACCAAGACTGTGACATTAGCATTACCGGGGTTGCCTCGACTGGAGTGGAGAGGGACTCCTGGTCATTCTTCCAGCAGGGTTATCTCATATATGAAGTCTCGCCGCATGGTTGAGAAGGGGTGTTTGGCCTATTTGGCTTATGTTCGTGATTCTAGTGCCGAGGTTCCTTCTATGGAGTCTGTGCCCATAGTCTGTGAGTTTCCAGAGGTGTTCCCTGCAGACCTATCGGGTATGCCACCCGACAAGGATATTGACTTTGCATTGATTTGGCTCTGGGCACTCAGCCCATTTCTATTCTGACATATCGTATGACCCCGCCAGAGTTGAAGGAGTTGAAAGAACAGTTGTAGGATTTGCGTGATAAAGGCTTCATTAAGCCTAGTGTCTGCCCTTGGGGTGCGCCTGTGTTGTTTGTTAAGAAGAAGGATGGGTCAATGAGGATGTGTATAGATTATCGGCAATTGAACAAGGTGACCATCAAGAGCAACTATCCATTGCCACGAATTGATGATTTGTTTAATCAGCTTCAGGGTGCCAAGGTATTTTTGAATATCGATTTGAGATCTGGCTACCATCAGTTGAGGATTAGGGCATCCGATGTCCCTAAGATAGATTTTCTCACTCGGTATGGGCATTATGAGTTCTTAGTGATGTCATTCGGGTTGACAAACGCCCCAGCAGCTTTTATGGACTTGATGAACCGAGTGTTCAGGCCTTATTTGGATTCTTTCGTGATTTTTTTCATTGATGATATTCAGATTTATTCCCGCAGGCAGGAGGAGCACGAGCAACACCTTCGAGTCGTTCTTCAGACTTTGAAGGACAGTCAGTTGTATGCTAAGTTTTTCTAAGTGTGAGTTATGGTTGAGCTCAGTTGCATTCCTGGGTCATGTTGTATCAGCAGAAGGTATCTAGGTGGATCCCAAGAAGATTTCAGCAGTCAAGGATTGGTCTAGACCCACGTCAGCTACAGAGATTCGGAGTTTCTTGGGCTTAGCGGGTTACTATCGTCATTTTGTGGAAGGCTTTTCATCTATTTCAGCCCCGATGACCAGGTTGACTCAGAAGGGTGCCTAGTTTAGGTGGTCAGATGAGTGTGAGGCGAGCTTTTAGAAGCTCAAGGCAGCCTTGACCATGGCACCGGTGTTGGTTTTGCCCACAGGTTCAGGGCCATATACTGTGTATTGTGATGCATCTCAGGTAGGACTTAGTGCAGTGTTGATGAAGGAAGGCAAGGTTATTGCATATGCTTCACGTCAGTTGAAGATCCACGAGAAGAATTATCCAGCTCATGAGTTGGAGTTAGCAACCATTGTTCATGCGCTAAAGATTTGGAGGCATTATTTATATGGCGTGTCTGGTGAGGTGTTCACGGATCACAAGAGTTTGCAATATTTGTTCTAGAAGAAGGAGTTGAATTTGAGCAGAGGAGATGGTTGGAGCTGTTGAAAGACTATGGTATCACCATCTTATATCATTCGAGGAAGGCCAATGTGGTGGCCGATGCTTTGAGTAGGAAGTCAGCCAGCATGGGTAGTCTTGCTTATATTCCGGTCGGAGAGAGTTCGCTTGCTTCGGATGTTCAGGATTTAGCCAATCGATTCATGAGATTGGATGTTTTTTAGCCCGGCCGTGTTCTAGCTTATACAGTTGCTCGTTCTTCATTATTTGATCGTATTCGAGACCGAAAATATGATGATTCACATTTGTGTCTTTAGGGATACGCTCCAGCACGGGGATGCCAAGCACGTTACAGTTGGTGATGATGGATTTTTACGGATGCAGGGTCGTATTTGTGTACCTAATGTGGATGAACTTCGTGAGTTGATATTAGAGGAGGCCCATAGTTCCCGGTATTCTATCTATCCGGGCGCCGCAAAGATGTACCAGGATTTGCGGCAGCATTATTGGTGGAGGAGCATGAAGAAGGATATTTTGGCATATGTAGCTCGGTGCTTGAATTGTCAGCAGGTAAAATACGAGCATCAGAGACCTGGCGGATTGATGCAGAAGATTGAGATTCCTGAGTGAAAGTGGGAGCGTATCACACTGGATTTCATTGTTGGACTCCCACGGACTCAGAGGAAATTCGATGCAGTATGTGTCATTGTGGATAGGCTGACCAAGTCAGCGCATTTCATTCTTGTGGCAATTTCCTATTCTTCGGAGAAATTGGTGGGGATCTACATTAGGGAGATTGTTCTCCTTCATGGTGTGCCCGTGTCTATTATTTCTGACCGAGGTAAGTTTACCTCGCATTTGTGGAGGGCAGTCCAACGTGAGTTGGGCACGAGGGTTGAGTTGAGCACAGCATTTCATCCTCAGACGGATGGACAGTCCGAGCATACTATTCAGATTTTGGAGGATATGCTACGAGCCTGTGTCATTGACTTTGGAGGTTCTTGGGACCAGTTCTTTCAATTAGCTGAGTTTGCCTACAACAACAGCTATCAGTCGAGCATTCAGATGGCTCTTTATGAGGCATTATATGGTAGGTGGTGTCGGTCGCCGGTTGGGTGGTTTGAGCCGGGAGAGGCTCGGTTGCTGGGTACGGAGTTAGCGCAGGATGCCTTGGATAAGGTTAAGATCATTCAGGATAGACTTCGTACAGCTCAGTCCAGGTTGAAGAGTTATGCCGACCGCAGAGTTTGTGATTTGGAATTCAGGGTTGGGGAGCGGGTATTGCTTTAGGTATCGCCCATGAAGGGCGTGATGATATTTGGGAAGAAGGGAAAACTAAGCCCTAGATTAATTGGTTCATTCGAGATTCTTGACAGAGTGGGAGAGGTGGCCTACAGACTTGCGTTGCCACCGAATTTATCATATGTGCATCCGGTGTTTCATGTGTCTATGCTTCGGAAGTACCACGGAGATCCAGCCCATGTGTTAGATTTCAGCAGTGTCCAGTTGGACAGGGATTAGACCTATGAGAAAGAGCCGGTAGCCATATTAGACCGGTAGGTTCATCAGTTGAGATCGAAGAGTTATCCTTCAGTTCGTGTCAAGTGGCGAGGTCAACCTGCCGAGGCAGCTACCTGGGAGTCCGAGTCCGATATGCGGAGCCGTTATCCCCATCTTTTCCCTGATTCAGTTACTTTTCTATGTCCGTTCGAGAACAAACAGTTATTTTAGAGGTGGAGAATGTGATGACCCAAAAGCTCATCCCTTGTTTTATAAGTCAAAACTGTGTTCCGAGGCCTTAAAAACCTCATTTTATATCACCTCGTTTCGTGTGTGCAGCCCCGGGCATATATCCGGGAAGCTTCTATGTGAAAAACTGAGAAAAATGTTAAATTATCCTTAACATTGAATTTAAGTTGACTTCGGTCAACATTTTGGGTAAACGGACCCGGACCCGTGATTCGACGGTCCCGGAGGGTCCGTAGGAAAATATAGGACTTGGGCGTATGCCCGAAATTGAATTTCGAGGTCCCAAGCCCGAGAAATGAATTTTTGAAAGAAATTAATTTAGTGAAAATATAAGAGTTCTTGGAAATTTGGTTATAGTTGAAATTTATGGTATCGGGCCCGTATTTTGGTTCCGGAGCCCAGTACAGGTTCAATATGATATTTGAGTTGTGTCTATAAAATTTGGTATGAAACAAAAGTTGTTTGACGTGATTCGGACCCGTATTTGTAAAAATTGAAACTTTGAAAGTTTTGAGATTTTTCTTTGATTTCTATGCTAAATTCATTGTTTAAGATGTTAATTTGGCGATTTGATCACATGAGTAAGTCCGTAGGATATTTTTGGGGTAGTGTGCATGTTTGGTTTGGAGCCCCGAGGGCTCGAGTGAGTTTCGGATAGGCATCGGGGTGTTTTGGACTTAGAAAAATCTGGTGTGAGTTGTTGTTTCTGGTGTCCTAGGATTTTCTCTTCGCGATCGCGGTGCAACCCACGCGATCGCGGTGCACAAGCTAGGATGGGGAGGGGTTTCTTCTATGCAAACGCAGGGTCTTGGTCGCGATCGCATAGTGTACTGGAGGGGGGCTGGGGGAGTCCTTATGTTGCTCTTCGCGAAGGAATGTGGTGGTCAGGGGGGATAGACCATCGCGAAGGCGAGAAGCTTATCGCGATCGCGTAGGTCTTATGGCACAATTCCCCGCAAACACGACAGAATCCTTGCGATCGCGTAGAGGGTCTGTCCAGGGGTTTAAAACAATGTAAAAAACAGGAAATAGCAATAATTTCATATTTCCTTCCATAGAATCCGACCTTGGGCAACTTTTGAAGAGGGATTTCATCACCAAATCATAGGTTCATGTTCTTAATATCATTTTCTTCATTTTCCATTAACACCCATTAGATTTCTAGGCCTAAATCATGTTCTTAAGGGTAGAAAATTAGGAATTTGGGTAGAGTTAGGGCTTTTTGAATAACTGGAATTTAGACCTCGTTTTGAGGTCGGACTTCGAAACTATTTACATATTCGGGCTCGTGGGTGAATGAGTGATCGGGTTTTGGTCTGAACCTCGTATTTTGACCAAGCGGACCTGGGGTCGATTTTTGACTTTTTGGGAAGAATGATGTAAAACCTATAATTAAGCGTTGGGATGGAATTGTTTGACATTTATTGATGTTATTGAGTTGAATATGTCAAGATACAAGTGAATTGGAGTCAAATTCAAAAGGGAAAGCGGTAATCGAGGCTTGAGTTTGATCGTGGAATTTGAGGTAAGTGTTTGGCTTAACATTAGCTTGAGGGAATAGGTGTTGTATCCTAAACGCTACGTGTAAGTATCATGTTCAACGTATATGTGAGGTGACGAGTACCTATACGTTGGTGTCAAGCATGTCCGTGAGTCGAATATTGTAATTTATGTGGTTTTTCATAACTAATATTTGAGTTTCACCTTATAGTTATCCAAGTTGGTGGAAATTCCTTGATATTGAGTAGTGTTGAGTATTAGTTTTCAGTTGAAGATTTTTATGTGAAGTTATGTATAAGTAAGATTGGATACAGTTGTTTACCCTTGCCGGGATGGTATTAGTTCCACTGTTGACTCCCTTGCCGGGAGGTTAAGGTTTATTTCTGTTTACTCTGTTATTTGTTCCTTGTTGGATTACTATCATTTGATGTGTTTGGTTGAGGAAGAGTGTAAAAGCACGAAGGGTGATGCCGTGCGTGAGATTTTGAGTGAATGCTAATGCACGAAGGGTGATGCCGTGCCAATATTGTGATTGTAAAAGCACGAAGGGTGATTATGTGCCATGATATGAGAGATAATGCACGAAGGATAATGTCGTGCCTTGATATTGTGAGGTAAAACCACGAAGGGTGATGCCGTGCCGAATATATTGATTCTGATGGTGAGGACGAGAGTAAAAGCACGAAGGGTGATGTCGTGCACTCGTTGCCGTATTACTATTATGTTGCTTAAATTGGTATCTTAATTGTGCCTTACCTCGTTACTTCCATTATTTGATATTTCCTCCCCTCGGCATGTTCCCCTTTTTCCTTATGCTTAACTGTTTATTCTCGTTTTATTATTTTTCTCCGTATACTATTCAACTGCACAGGTTGACTTTGGTTGTCGTGTCCTAGCCTCGTCACTACTTCGCCAAGGTTAGGCTCGGCACTTACTTAGTACATGGGGTAGGTTGTACTAATGCTACACTTTGCACTTTTGTGCAGATCCCGGTGTAGGACCCTACGGACCATAGATCGAGGTTGCTGCCTTCAGTCCAGTGGAGACCGCTAGGTAGTCCTGCAGGCGTCCGCAAGCCTTGGCGTCCCGTCCTACTTCTTTTATATTTTGTTCTAGTTATTTCAGAAACAGATGTACTTATTTCATTCAAACCGTTATATGTATTATTCGTTGATAGTCCATGAGTTTGTGACTCCAAAGTTCTGGGATTGGTTTTTGTGAAAGTTCGTAAAGGCATACATTGAGTTTATATATACTTTGCTCCATTTTGTACTTCTATCTACGTTAGTGTTGTCTTTTCACATATTATTTAGTAATAATAAAGGAATAAGATAAATTGAATACTTATGTTGGCTTGCCTAGCGGGTTCAACGTTAGGCGCCATCACGGTCCCGACGATTGGAAATTCGGGTCGTGACAGGTGGTCGCTATTTGCTTACCCTGTATTAACTGACCAACTTTGGTCGGTAATTTTAAATAATATATATTTATATTTTATAAAATATTTTAAATAATAATATAATTATTAAAACTTTATAACTGGGTCCCACATTAGTGACCAAAGTTGGTCGCTAATGTCAATGTTTCTTTGACCAAGCAAGTCTGACCAGCCCGGTCAGTATTTTGAGCACTTTACCAACCAAATACCGACCAACCTTGGTCGGTAAATTATTTAAAATGAATATTTAATATTTTTCTCCACATTTGCGACCAACTTTGGTCGCTTTTTTTGACCGACGAACTTTGGTCGCAAATTTGTGGTCGGAAAATTCCAGATTTCTAGTAGTGATATCATTCTATCATCTGTTCATGGGTCTCCGAAATATGTAAGTTGGTAAAATTTATTTCATGATATTAATCAGAGACATAATAGCCTTATGACGTACCGAGAGATTTTATTAACGTATTTCATATGCATTTCATACATTTATACATGCACATTCAACCATGATCAGATGGCGTTATATACGTGTATATATATATGGGATATGGGAAAGGTTATGGTGTTATATACGTACCACCACATGATCAGCTGCTATATATATATATATATGTGTGTGTGTGTGTGTGTGTGTGTATGTGTGTATATATATATATATATATATGTATGTATATGGGATATGGAAAATCTTATGGTGTTATATACGCACCACCACCTGATCAGCTGGTATACGTTGATGATTTTCCCACAGTTGCCGAGATGATATGATGGATGCCCTCAAAGGCTTGATGATGTTATGAACGCATTTACCGATGCATGGTATGGAATTTATATGCATATGCATGACATTATAATTTTAAATGATTCACAGAGCTATTCAGATATACATGTTGAGTCTTTTGCTCCATGTTTCTCTCATGTCTATTGTTTACTGATTTTCATTTCTTACATACTCGGTACATTATTTGTACTGACGTCCCTCTTGCTTGAGGATGCTGCATTTCATGCCCGCAGGTCCTGATAGACAGGTCGAGAGTCCTCCAAGTAGGCGATCAGCTCAGCGGAAGATGTTGGTGCACTCCATTTGCTCTGGAGTTTCTTGCTTGGTCAGTATGATTTAGATGTGTATTGTTTGGTGCGCGGGGGCTCTTTCCCGACCTTATGACAATTATGTATGCTTGTAGACGTACGTAAAAGATTGTATGGTCTTGTCGGCCTATGTTCAGTATACGAGTGGTCATTTTGGTTTTAGAGGCTCGTATGTCTTATGTATAAGTTGGTATTACATGTCGTATTCTACCTATTTCACGGCAGCCTCTCCGGCTCAGTTATCTATGATAGCATGATACATTATGTTGGTACTCGGTTGGGTAAGGTACCGGGTGTCCATCGCGTCCCATCGGTTTGGGTATTGATAGATATATTAAAAAATAATTTACAATATCTTTTAAATTTATTTTTTTATATTTGTTAATGTAACTATAACCGGTGAAGTTCTAGATTTACCGTACCATGTTGTCATAATTGCGATATTCCTCATATTAAAAATACAGTACTATCTTCTTAGAGCTATGAATTAAGGCTTGTAATATTAAACCTAGCATTTTTAGGTTTACTAAAAGAAGTAAATACTATATGTAGAAGGGATGAAATACTAATACAATCAGTATGAATACAAGTCAAAATATTGTTCTACTCTTGTAGAACCATTTTTTAATATTTTTTTTGTATTAGTTTCTTCTTTTATTAAGTTAGCTTATTATTATTTTCAAAATCGTCCACTTTTTTCTTTAATTATTTTTTTTGTCAAAAATATTTTTGCATGTTTTAGAAATATTTATATTATATTAATAAATGGTATACGCGCAACACGCGTACGGAGAGACTAGTATCACAAAAAGCTAGAACAATTAGATTTCAAATAAAAATATATCTTATAACTTCCTTTAAAATTTAGTCCTCATATTAAACTTTGGTCTTAGTTCTGCATGTGCTTGAGCAACCCCGGGCCGAACAAGCATGCTACTAGAACATGGTTCTATATGGATGAAACTGGGGAGCTCGATTTCGAAGGCTTAATCATGCCCCGAGCTTGAGTTCGGGAAACCCGAAGTAAGAATCAAGTCTGGTCAGGATGTGCGCACCTCGAGAAGCAAATCGAGGGCCTGATACGGTCTACCTCGAGACAGTAGGATTTCGATGATACTCAAGGAAAAGCGGGAATCTCTCAAGGACACGTGGATCAGGGCGTAAATTATGGGATAAGATTTGTACGAGTTAGTACAAGTCCGTACTAGGTTGTTATACAGATGTACCAATAGAAATCTTTTATCATAATTAGAAATGTACCATATTAGGGTTTTCCCTTCCTATATAAAGAGGACCCCAATCATTTGTAAAAGGATCATCATATTCACTGCAATAGAACATTCTATTCTTTTTTTCTCGTTTATTGTGCTCAACAATTGTTCTTCACCTTTATTGCTCTTAATTTATTGTTCTTAACTCACCTCGAGACCCCCGAGGCTATCGAACTCGAGGTCCCTATTCCTTTGACAACACTGGTTTGGTTTATCATTTCTTCTCATTCATACTTAATATTTCTTGTCTATTTACTAGTATTGGAATAAATCACATATTTTTAGAACCACAAATCAAATATAATTGTTTTTCAAGGTAAACAATTTGGCGCCCACCGTGGGGCTAAAGATAATAGTGATTATTTTAGTGCTAGTTTTCTAATAACACCCGTTATTCATCACACTTTTTCTTGTCCAACATTCTTTGATTTCAGTATTAAAATATGTCTAACTCAGCAAACGCACCAGTACATGGAAACGACGGCCTCGGATTCCACGGAGAAAATAATACAACAGTTTCAGGAACCGGTGTGCCACCGCTTAACCCTGGGGTAGCACCAGCACCAAACCCTGTCGACGTTGGTTCACACATTGCTTTGCACGTCGACTTGGGCACTAATATTGAAGGAAGTGTATGCATAGGGGACCAGCCTGATGTACAGAAGACACAGGCTCAAGAAGAAAGAGAAGTCAGTCTATAAGTAATTTTTGAAATGTTGCAAGCACAACAAGTTGCTATCGCTTAATTACAGAGTCAGCAAAAGACTCCGAGCAGAGCAGGACTAGGAACAACTTCTCGAATTGAACCAACCCCCAAGAGATCAAGCAACAATGGGTCGGGAAATGACCCCATCATCATGAAAATGTTCGAGGAACTCACTAAGAGGATCGAGTCGGGAGAAAAAAGGATCGAGGACAACGATAAGAAAGTGGAAACCTACAACTCGAGGGTCGACCAGATACCGGGAGCACCTCCCGCATTGAAGGGACTGGATTCGAAGAAGTTTGTACAAAACCATTCCCCCGAGTGCAGCTCCAAAGCCTATTCTGGAAAAGTTTCGGATGCCAAATATCCCAAAATACAACGGTACCACTAATCCCAACGAGCACATCACCACATATACTTGTGGTATAAAGGGGAATGATTTGAAGGACGACGAGATCGAGTCTGTACTACTAAAGAAAATTGGGGAAACTTTGTCCAAGGGGGCCATGATGTGGTACCATAACCTGCCCCCGAACTCTATCTATTCATTTTCCATGTTGGCAGACTCATTTGTAAAGGCACATGCTAGTGCCATAAAGGTTGCAACAAGGAAGTCAGATGTATTCAAAATCAAGCAAATGGAGAACGAGATGCTGAGGGAATTTGTGTCCCGTTTCCAGTTGGAACGAATGGAGTTAGCACCAGTCTCTGATGACTGGGCCATACAAGCCTTCACTCAGGGGCTAAATGAACGAAGTTCGATAGCTTCGAGGTAGCAGAAGCAGAACTTGATCGAGTATCCCGCCATAACCTGGGAGGATGTGCACAACAGATACCAGTCAAAAATTAGGGTCGAGGACAACCATTTGGGAGCCCCCTCGGGCTCAGTTTATCCAAGAAGGCTACCAGCAAAGGAGTCGAGAGATGCAGATAGAGAGCCAAGTCTTAACAAGGAAAGATATAAGCCATACATCGAAGAGAGAAGGAACATTTTGAGGCGCAACATACCTCGAAATGTTCAAAGAGAAGATCGAGTTCAGATTTCCCGGGGACTCATGAGTAATACCGGGCTTGATAGGCACTCGGGTCGGTGGAGGCACCCCAATTATCAGAATACAACTTCAGCATCGATGCCTCAGGCATCATTTCAGCTATTGGCAAAATTAGAGACACCGGATGGCCCAAGCCCATACAGACTGATCCTTCTGAGAGGAACCCTAACTTAATGTGCAAGTATCATGGTACTCATGGTCATAGGACTGAGGACTGCAGGCAGCTCAGAGAGGAGGTAGCCCGATTGCTCAACGAAGGTCACCTTCAAGAGTTCCTCAGCGACCGTGCCAAGAACCATTTTCGAGAAAGAGATGTAAACAGGAAAACTGAACCGGAAGAGCCCCAACATGTCATTCACATGATCATCGGCCGAGTCGATGTCCCGCAGGGGCCCATATTCAAACGTACCAAAGTATCTATCACAAGGGATAAATGGACTAGGGACTACATGGTTGAGGACACCCTCACATTCAGCGAGGAAGACATCGAGGCCTTATCTCAGCCTCACAACGATGCACTGGTAATTTCTATCCTTTTAAATAAAGTTCAAGTTAAACGTGTTCTCGTGGATCCAGGTTGCTCAGCAAATATAATCAGATCAAGGGCGTGGAGCAGCTGGGGCTGCTCGACCAAATCATACCCGCCTCTCGTATCTTGAATGTATTCAACATGGCGTGTGAAACAACAAAAGGAGAAATCATCCTCCCTGTAAACGTGGCTGGAACCATACAAGACACCAAATTCCATGTCATCGAAGGTGACATGAGGTACAATGCTCTACTTGGAAGGCCATCGATCCACAGCATGAGGGTAGTGTCATCAACCCTTCATCAAATGATGAAGTTCCCAACAAAGGATGGCGCGAAAACAGTATATGGAGAGCAGCATATAGCCAAAGAGATGTTCGCAGTGCACGACTTGACACCAGCATCGACACCATCCACATCGAAAAAGTCAAAGGACAAACAGGTAGAAAAATAGCAATCACAGCCTGTGCCCTCGGCTGAGCCCGAGGAGCAGGTGATCGAGGATCAGATGATCAAGGACAAAGAAGATTTACTTACCCCCTGAGCCTTCATCACCCTCGAGGAGTCAGATGCGACGAATTCCACTATCGAGAAGCTCGAGCAGGTGGTATTAGTCAAGCATCTTCCAGAACAAAAGGTATACCTAGGAACGGGATTAAAACCTGAACTCAGGGAAAAACTCATTCAATTCCTTATTGATAACAATGATTGCTTTTATTGGTCCCATTAGATATGACAGGGATCCCATCGGAGATAAAACACTCATCGACTAAGTGTCGATCCCAGATTTAAATCGGTGAAGCAAAAGAGGAGACCTCAGTGTGAGGTAAAACATGCCTTCATCAAAGACGAGGTAATCAAACTTCTTAAAATAGGATCCATTAGGGAAGTGAAATATCCCGAATGGCTAGGTAATGTAGTGGTAGTCCCTAAAAAGGGAAATAAACGTAGAATGTATGTAGACTACAAAGATTTGAACAAACCATGCCCTAAAGATTCCTTCCCACTGCCTAACATCGGCTGTCTGATCGATGCTACGGCTGGCCAGGAGATCCTTACTTTTCTCGACGCCTACTCCGGGTACAATTAAATTCAAATGAACCCGAAAGATCAGGAAAAGACTTCGTTTATCATCACGTATGGTACATATTGCTATAATGTAATGTCTTTCGGGCTAAAAAAATACAGGAGCTACATATCAATGCTTAGTTAATAAAATGTTCGAACACCAAATAGGCAAATCTATGAAAGTTTATGTTGATGACATGATAGTTAAGTCCCTGCGCGTAGAGGATCATTTGACCCATTTGCATGCAACGTTCGATATCTTAAGAAAGTACAACATGAAACTCAACCTCGAGAAGTGCACTTTCAGAGTTGGCTCGGACAAGTTCTTAGGCTTCATGGTGTCGAACATGGGGGGTTGAGATCAACCCCGATAAAATCAAATCCATCGATGAAATCACCGTTGTAAACAATGTGAAATTCGCGCAACGGCTAATCAGAAGGATAGCTGCCCTAGGTCGGTTTATCTCGAGGTCTTCAGATCGGAGCCATCATTTCTTCTCTCTACTCAAGAAGAAAAACAACTTCGCATGGACTCCGGAGTGTCAACAAGCCTTGGAAGAATTAAAACGGTATCTTTCGAGCCCGTCCTTGCTTCATACTACGAAGGAGGATGAAACACTATATTTGTATTTAGTCGTGTCCGAGGTAGCGGTAAGTGGCGTGTTGGTTCGAGAAGAGCAAGGTACGTAATTTCCTGTCTATTATGTAAGTCGGACCCTAGGAGGTGCCGAAACCAGGTACCTGCATTTAGAAAATTTAACTCTTGCATTAGTGAGTGCATCTAGAAAATTAAAATCATACTTCCATTGCCATCCTATATGTATATTGACTACATATCCACTTCGAAACATCTTGCATAAGCCCGAATTATCAGGAGGATTAGCCAATTGGGCCATCGAGCTTGGGGGATATGATATCGAATATCAACCCAGAACGACCATCAAGTCTCAAATTTTGGCAGACTTCGTGGTTGATTTCACGCCTTCCCTAGTGCTCGAAGTAGAAAAGGAAGTCTTGCTAAAAACGGGCACATCATCGGGAGTATGGACCCTCTTCACAGACGCTGCCTCGAATATGAAAGGGGCCGGGATCGGTATAGTTCTAAAATCGCCTATGGGCAACATCATTAGACAGCCTATAAAAACTTTGAAATTGACTAACAATGAGGCCGACTATGAGGCCATGATTGCAGGTCTTGAACTAGCCAAAGGCCTGGTAGCAGAGGTCATCGAGGCAAAGTGCGACTCTCTTTTGGTAATAAACCAATTAAACGAGAGCTTCGAGGTTCGGGAAGATAGAATGCAAAGGTACTTAGACAAACTTCAAGTGGCGTTGCATCGCTTCAAAGAGTGGACACTGGTCCATGTACCTCGAGAACAGAATAGCGAGGCCGACGCTCTTGCAAATATGGACTCATCGGTCAAAAAAGATGATATCGTCCTGAGGACTATCGTCCGATTATCGAGGTCAGTGGTCGAAGAAGGCCATCCATAAATCAACTCAACAAGTCTAACATGGTATTGGAGGAATAAGTACGTCAAATACTTGAAGCATGGGAAGTCCCCCTCGAACCCAAAAGAATCGAGGGCCCTTCGAGCCAAAGCAGCTTGATTCTCACTCGATGAAAATGGAACATTATATAGAAGGACCTTCGACGGACCACTGGTAGTATGCTTGGGACCGGGGGACACTGATTACGTACTACGAGAAATCCACGAAGGCACTTGTGAAAACCACTCCGGTGTTGATTCCCTGGTTCGAAAGTTGATCAGAGCGGGGTATTATTGGGATAGCATGGAAAAAGATACTAAGGAGTTCGATCAAAAGTGTGATAAATGTCAAATGCTTGCACCAATGATCCATCAGCCTGGTGAACAACTCCATTCGGTTCTATCCCCGTGGCCATTCATGAAATGGGGGATGTACATCATTGGCCCCCTACCAACGGCGCCAGGTAAAGCTAAGTTATTTTGTTTATGACTGATTACTTCTCGAAATGGGTAGAAGTGCAGACCTTCGAGAAGATAAGAGAAAAATAAGTCATTGACTTCATATGGGACCACATTATATGCCGGTTTTGGATACCCGCCGAGATAGCATGCGACAATAGGAAGCAGTTCATCGGCAGCAAAGTAACAAAATTCCTCGAAGACCATAAAATCAAAAGGATTCTTTCAGCACCTTATCACCTAAGTGTAAATGGTCAGGCCGAGTCCACAAACAAAACCGTCATCCAAAACTTAAATAAGAGGTTAGATGATGCGAATGGGAAATGGAGAGAAGTATTGCCCGAGGTACTATGGGCATATTGAACGACATCAAAGTCAAGCACGGGGAGACCCCGTTTTCTTTGGTGTACGGGTCTGAGGCAATGATCTCAGTCAAGGTTGAGGAACCGAGTGTCCGGTTTTAGCACACCACCAAGGATTCAAACAACAAGGCCATGAACAATTCCCTCGAGCTACTAGATGAAAAACGTGAAGCCGCATTAGTCCGAATGGCCACTCAAAAACAAAGGATCGATAGGTACTACAACAGAAGGACGAACCTTCGCTACTTCAGAGTCGGGGACTTAGTTCTAACGAAAGTCACCCTCAATACTCGAGACCCAAATGAAGTAAAATTAGGCCCTAATTGGGAAGGACCGTACCGTGTCCTCAGAGTTGTAGGCAAAGGATCCTACAAACTTAGCACAATGGAAGGCAAGAAACTTCCAAACGATTGGAATATATCATTGCTCAAACGCTATTACTGCTGAGGTATGACCTTCTCCCCTTTTCATTTATATTTCATATTAACTCCGTACAGGTGTTCGATTGGAGATATCGAAGCATCCTTCAGCTCGAAGATCTTGGGTTTTAAAGCATGCATTGCACTCTTTTTCCCTTAGAACGGGTTTTGTCCCAAATGGGTTTTACCGACAAGGTTTTTAACGAGGCAACACCTATATGCTACCTAAGGAAAACTCAACAAGTATTCAAGGCTTATTTTCAATCAACCTCGAATACTGGGGGTCATCACCCTTAGAGGTTATATTTTTGAAAGAAAACAATTCATGTCAAGAGGACCTCGATAGGAAAACGATGTAATGGACCAAATAGTCAAATGAACCGTGTCCATATAAAGCAGTAGAGCCCTCAACGACAAAACATGTACGCATGTATCAATCATTCCAAGAAGCACTGTCATTATATCAAAACACTTTGTGCCCAAAAATAAGTATACCATTTTTGCATTTATATTTCTATATGAAACGGCTCAAGGGCAAAAACCTCAAATGCATCTGAATACTCGGGGACTGTCATTGACAGTCAACATATCGAGTCATCGAAAACTCAAACCTATAAAACCTCGAAGAGGCACACTCAAACCCGTAAGACCTCGAATAGGCATACTCGAACTCATAAGACCTTAAAAAGGCATCCCCGTGATATCAAGGCCAAGGCCACCACACTCGGGGACTAAAGGTTGCGGCCATATAAAAGAATACGGTCATATGAAAAGGCTACAGCCGAAATAATACGGCTCGGAGACATCCGACTTCTTCCATAAAAACTAAAGCCTTCAAATACTTCAAAAAACCGGTTAAACCAGGCTACCCTCGGCAAAAGCAAACTATAATGGGCTTGATAAAATCAGCCCTCGAATAATATGGAGGCTTCGATAATACCAGCCTTCGAAAAAATCTCAAGAGGTATTCAATTATCATTGAATTATAAACAAGGTTCCAATCAATCGAACCTCTGAAAAATCAAACGTGAATACAAAACATAAATGCTAAGGCATACCAAAATTCCACTAAGTCTTTAGCCAGAAAGAGGGGAAAATATAGCCATTTTAGAGGCCGAATTGGCCCTAAGATCCTAAGATCCAATCTAAAGAGCCTAAGGGCCAACCTAAAAGAGCCTAAGGGCCCTACCTAAA
This sequence comes from Nicotiana knightiana, assembly GCA_005239525.1. Taxonomy (NCBI): domain Eukaryota; kingdom Viridiplantae; phylum Streptophyta; class Magnoliopsida; order Solanales; family Solanaceae; genus Nicotiana; species Nicotiana knightiana. The sequence goes on along the minus strand of ML396248.1, from coordinate 90,392 downwards.
GAGCCTAAGGGCCAACCTAAAAGATCCTAAGGGCCAATATTAAACCCAGGGGCCAAGAGCATAAAGGTCGAAGCACACCATGCTCGAGACCTTATATAGCTCGGACTCAAAAGTCCATTCACCCCGAATTAACATTGAGCCAAATAAAAGATTAGCTCAAATACCGAACCTCAAGTGGTAACCTGTTATTGGTCATTGATTAAATGATGAACCTAAGGGTATTATATTCTAAGCCTAATAGGCGGCCGATTGTCTACAACAACAAATTTCGTTTCACAAGTGAAGACAAAATAGAATTTAACACGATAAGAAGATCAAGTAAGTAAATTCTTTATATGATTCAAAAGTACATTTACAAGACCTCCACATAGGGCCTTTACAAAAAAGGAAAAAGAACCTAATCTACCCCCGGGTTCACTTTCTCGGAGGCGGTATCCACTGGAGCTACATATTTGGTAGCCTCGCCTTCGGGGGCCTTCTGCTCCTCCTCCTCCTCCTCAGGGACTTCACTTTCGTCTCCCTCACTATCGGAGCCGTTGGCAGAATCCTCGTCGGTAGAAAGCAATGCAGCTGCCTATTCTTCCAAAAGCTTTCACCTTCTCGATTTCGGCGGACAGGTCAAAGCCTTTAGCATGCACCTCCTCGAGAGTGCGCCTTCGAGACTCAAGCCTAGCGTGATTGATGGCACATATTAACTTGAGCTCGGCAGCAGCAGAGATCTCCCGAGCCCGAGCATTTGCAGGAGCAGCAACATCGGTGCGATAGGAGAACACGAATGCATCAGCTTCGGACATGACTTTGGATAGTTCTGCGGCCGCCTCAGTGTGAAGCTCCTTGAACTTACAGCTCTCTTCTTTTTCACTCTAAATCTGGTGCTCGATCGAGGCCAATTTTTCCTAAAGACTGTCCTTTTCGGAGGCCAGACGGTCCATATTTTTCTTCCACCCGAGGTTTCAGCTTCTTTGTTCTTAAGCTCCTCCCGAAGTTGTTCCACTAGATCGGCCCTCTAATGAAGCTACAAAATTAAAGTATTAGGCACTGAAGCAGGGAAGATACAAATTAAACCCACAAAGTCTATGTTACATGTTCAACGAGCTTGACGCGCTTTTGGGAAGCCTCCTCCAAACTTTCTCGAAGATCGTTGAGTTCCCCCTCTCTTTTGGCATAGAGAGCCTTGAGTTCGTCCATCTCTGACATGAGCTTCCTGAGCTCATCTTCACAACAGGCAAGCTCAGCACGAGACTTGGAGAAATTTCGTTCATAGAGCATCACGGCCTTATCATGAAAAAAGGGAGTCAGAAAGGCAAAAACTGAACTCTAATTATAATTGTTAAGGCAAAGTTTACCTGCTTTAGAAGCTTCTCAACCTCTTCGAAGATGAACGAGGCGCCAAGATCGGGGCTCTCTTCGATTCCGGCAAAGCATTCTCTGAATATGTTGTCCTCCCCGTGGGATGGTCCCACACCGCGAGTCTTCATATCTTGGGCATCCCGTATCTGCCCCGCAGATAACAACGGGCCTGGCAGAGAGTCATCCATATCAATCACCCAGAATGATTCAATCGGGGCCTTTGCTCGCCTTCGAGGCACCCTAGGGGTTGGGCTCTTCAACTTCATCGATCAAGTGCCCTATGATGTAAGGTGTTTCCTTATCACTGGTTGGCTCGAGGACTTTTCTCGAGCTCCCCTCAGGGACGTCCTCGGCTTGAGATTGGACCACAACAGTAGCCTTCTATTCAGCAGTCTTTGAAGCATCAGTGCTTACTCTTCTCCGAATCACTAACGGGCGGTCATCTTCGCCCTTAGAATCTTCTTCCTCTTCGTCTTCAGCGCGAAGACGTTTTACAGTTTCCGGAGATAAGGCCACTGTATCGACCTTAGGCTTTCGAACCTTGGTTTTCTTCGGCTTTCAGGAGTTCGCCAGCGAATCTTTCTTCCTCTTCTTGTCTTTGGCGGGTTTTGGGTTTGATCCTCACCAGGTGGGGACGACCTCATCGAAACAGCATCCCCGAGGCCTGCACAAATACAAAGTTAGATATATTTCTAAACAGTATTTCTCGAAGGGATTTTGATAGGTAAATGATGAAAGCTCACAGTGGTTTTTGGCCTCCCATCGGCCTTTGGCCAAATCGCGCCAGACGCGCTCGACGTATGAGGAAGTGGAAGCCAGTTGTCGAACCCAGCCCGGGAGGTCCGCAACTGCACCTGGATACCAAGTGACGGCTGTATCATCAAAAAAGAAGTTAGTTCAAAAGAAGATGGGAACATCAAAGTAATGAAACACACTCGACAAGTCGGTACTTACGGTTCATAGTCCATTCATCTAGGAACGACATCTTTTCAACGGGAATCAGGTCGGAGGTCCTGACTCGGACGAAGCGGCTCATCCACCCTCGGTCTTTATCTTCGTCGATGTTGGAGAAGAAAGGCTTCGAGGACCGACATTGCAATTTTATCAGGCCACCTCAATAGAGACGAGGGTTGTATAGCCTGATCAGATGGTCGAGGGTAAAATACATCCCCTCGACCTTGCTCGAGAAGTATCTAATCAAGTGAATAATTCACCAAAAAGAAGGGTAGATTTGGTGTAATGTCACTTGGTATTGTCGACAAAAGTAGAGAATCACCGGGTCTAGGTGGGGTAGAGAAGGATCTGCGGGGCCTAAGGTGAATGGGTAGGTGTACACATTTAGGTACCCTGATTTGAAAGTGGTGATATCTTCTTCAGGTGAAGGGATCTCCACGCTCACCGTGTCTGCCCAAATACAATCTGCTTTTACTTGTTTGAGTTTGGTTATCAAGATGATATACCGAGACATAGGCTCGCATCGACCCGGGATCGAAGCAGGTCTATCAACTTTGAAATCGGGAGACGTATCACACGGTCCAGGGGTGCACTCTTCAATACGAAGAGGTACCGCCATTTTTCTCTTAGATACACGTGAAGACGAAGAAGCCATCTCTTTGTGTGAAATTGTCTTGGAAGTGTTCGTCATCGTTACTATTAATTCAAAAGAAAAAAGCGAAAGTTGATGGCAAAATGAACACTAGAAAGGTATAATCACAGAGGAAATAAGAGAGTAGTAGGTTTTGAGTATGTTGAAGAGAGTAAAGTCAGCAAAGGAAATGGGTTGAAGTATTTATAGAGGTCATTTGTGTGTGTTGGGGAAGCCAAACGGCTGGCCAAAAGCCGCTTTTAATTAATGATTCCTCAAAAGATGTGCAGACGTGACCCTTGCACAGCCCTTCAGTCACACTAATCGTTGACCTCACGAGTATGACGTCATGATTAGGTCATCGAAGAGTTAAAGGTCAAATCATTTCTTGTCATTTCATTCTAAGAAACGCGAGGACTATCTGTATACAGTCGAAATCGGGGAGCTCGATTTCGAAGGCTTAATCATGCCCTGAGCTCGAGTTCGGGAAACCCGAAGTAAGAATCAAGTCTAGCCGGGATGTGCGCACCTCGAGAAGCAAATCGAGGGCCTGATACGGTCTACCTCGAGACAGTACGATTTCGATGACACTCAAGGAAAAGCGGGAATCTCTCAAGGATGCGTGGATCGGGGCGTAAATTGTGGGATAAGATCTGTACGAGTTAGTACAAGTCCGTACTAGGTTGTTATACAGCTGTACCAATAGAATTCTTTATCATAATTAGAAATGTACCATATTAGGATTTTCCCTTCCTATATAAAGGGGACCCCAATCATTTGTAAAAGGATCATCATTTCACTACAATGGAATATTCTATTATGCTTTTCTCGTTTACTGTGCTCAACAATTGTTCTTCAACTTTATTGCTCTTAATTTATTGTTCATACTTTATTGTTCTTAACTCACCTCGAGACTCCCGAGGCTATCGAACTCGAGGTTCCTATTTCTTTGATAACACTGGCTTGGTTCATCATTTCTTCTCATTCATACTTAATATTTTTTGTCTATTTACTAGTATTGGTATAAATCACATATTTTTATAATCACAAATTAAATATAATTGTTATCACTATTTTCGAGGTTAACAATGGTATAGAATTGATTTGCACACATTGTTTGACGAAAGAAGAGTGAGTTACGGAAATCTATTCGTTTTCTGGAAAGATCAAATTCCACAAGGTTGTCTTGCATTTGATACCCACCAATGACAATTGTTTGTCCCCATGTTTGGCTTCTTTCAACAAAGGGCAAAGGCTAGGCATACGACACTCTCGCTAACTTTTACCAATGAGTTTACTCCAGTAATTGTCCAATACACATTTGGCTTGTGGAGAACGATATTAATTTCTGGAGCATTGTAGCCAAGGCGCAACATACCAATAAATGAAGAGTTTTAAAAGGATGCACTGGGTAGACTCTCTTCATATCTTTCGACATCTCTTTAACGAAAGCTTTTCTCACATAGAAGGCTCCAATACAGTGTAAGGAACGGCAGTGCTGATTCTTGTCCCATCGTCATCATTTTCATCAAATGAGAGCAATGTTCTAATAAATAGAAGCCCGATTGTTGTGAAAAAAATTAGGTTAGGTAATAATGTGTAACGACTCGGTCGGTCGTTTTGAGAGTTAGTGCCCCGATTCCCTAATAACTGCTTCTCCTATGTCTATTTCTGCTTTTGAAACTTGTCGGAATGTTGAGTGGTGAAATTTGGAGGAATTTAGGACACACAGTCCTTAAATGTGAAATTAAGCTTTAAAATCGGACCGTAGTTAGAACTATGTGAAAACGGATCCGGAATGGAACTCTGTCGACTCCGTTAGCTCCGTTGGGTGATTTCAGGGTTAGGAGCGTGTTGGGTATGTGTTTTCGAGGTCTGTAGTAGATTTAGGCTTGAATTGGCGAAAATTAGAATTTTGGCGATTTCGGCCGATAGGTGAAACTCTGATATCGGGCTCGGAATGGAATTCCGGAAGTGACAGCAGGTCCGTGGTGTCATTTATGACCGGTGTGTAAATTGAGGTCAGTTGGATGAGTTTTGACGTGTTTCGGCGTCGCATATAGATTTTGGGAATTTCATAAGTTCTTAGGCTTGAATCTATGCATAAATGATGATTTTGATGTTATGAGATGTGTTTTGAAGGCTTGACTAAGTTCGAATGAGGTATTAGGATTGATTGGTAGGTTTGGTTGAGGTCCCTGGGGCCTCGGGTGTGGTTCGGGTGCTCAAACGGGCAAATTTAGCCTTAAGCTTATTGCTGGTTTTTCTGGTTTTACAGCAGCAGTCTTTTGTTCAACGCGATCGCGTGAGATCATCCGCGATCGCATAGGGTAAGCTGAGGCAGGCAAGAAATTGTTATATGTGATCGCACAAGTTGTTCCGCGATCGCAGTGTTTGGGCAGTCTAGTCTCCGCGTTCGCTTGGCTAATGTCGCGATCGCATAGGATTCCTTAGGCAGCGGAAGGTTTGAGTATTGTTCTACGAGGTCGCGTGAAGCCAACTGCGATCGCGTAGCATTGAGGAGATAAGTTCCACGATCGCGTGCAGTACACTGTGATCGCATAGAAGGAACTTTAGGCGTGGATTTATTACTCTTCACGATCGCGACTGTAAGTCCGCGATCGCATAGAACAAATAACTGGGCAGAACATTTAAAGACCCAAATTCGAGGGTTTGAACTATTTTCACATTTTTGAACTTGAGAGCTCGGGAAGTGCAATTTTTGGAGAGTTTTGCACTTGGGCAACTTGGGTAAGTGATTTCTATCCGGTTTAGACTAATTTTCATGATTATACTCTTTAATTTAGCCTTTAAATTCGAAATTTTGGTGAAAATTTTGGAAAAAATTGGATAAACTTCCTAGGCCGAAATACTTGAGTTTTGATTGGGATTTTGACATCCAATTTGAGTAATTCTTGTATGGTTAGACTCGTGAGTGAATGAGTGTCCGAAATTTCTAATTTTTACCCGATTCCGAGACATGGGCCCGAGGGACTTTTTGGGTAAATTTCCTAATTTCGCGTATTTAGCTTCGAACTAATTAGCTATTTTGATTCCTTAAAGTGTTATTTACATTATGCAATCGAATTTAGTAGATTTGGGCCATTCAGAGTCGGATACTCGTGGCAAGAGCGTGGTGTTGAGTTGAGTAGCGCAGTCGAGGTAAGTGGCTTTCCTAACTCTGTGTTGGGGACTTCCCCTTAGGTTATTTTGATATTGTTTTTGTTATATGGGTGCCGTGTACGTGAGGTGACGAGTGCATACATGGGCTATTGTTTCTAAAACCTCCACTTTTCCTTTCATGACATAAATCATTTTATCCCTATTTCATTGTTTCACGTACTAACTGTATAGTTTAGCTTAGGAATAAGCATGTCTACCTGTTTTACTTGAATTACTCCTATTTGTTATTATTTGCACTATGTTTAGGTAGTTTTATCCGTAATTGCCTGTGATTCTTCCTGAACTGTTCAAATAAATTGTATCCGATATTCATTTGCATTGCATATTTAAATTGGGACAACGGACGAGATTCCGGGAGTTTTTCCTCTGTACTGCATTGCATATTTAAATTGGGACTGCGGACGAGATTCCGGGAGCTTTCTCCCTGTACTGCATTGCATATTTAAATTGGGACTACGGACGAGATTCCGGGAGCTTTCCCCCTGTACTGCATCGCATATTTAAATTTGGACTACGGACTAGATTTCGGGAGCTTTCCCTCTGTACTGCATTGCATATTTGTTACTGTGAGATACGTTGTGCCGAGCCGAGGACTCCCTTTTACTATTTCTTTCAGCTTACTGTTTCTACTGTTTTTGCTTTAGCTTATTATATCTCTCTGTGAAAGTTTTAAACTGTTTTTACTATAAACATCCAGTAGAGCCTTAACCTGACCTTGTCACTACTTGACTGGGGTTAGGCTTGGCACTTACTGGGTACCAATTGTGGAGTATTCACGCCCTTTCCTGTGCATGTTTTCCATGTGCAGATCCAGGTACCAGCACCCAGTATCGTGGCTAGGAGTCGTTCTAGCAGCTACAAAGAGACCGTGAGGTATTTCTGTCGCGTCCGCAGAATCCCACGAGTCCCCTTCTACTCTAGTATAGGCATAGAGGACTTATGTATGTTTTCCACTATTTCATTGTATAGAGCTACATTTAGTACAGAGCTTGTGACTGTCGTGACATTCCAGGTTTTGGGAAGTGAAATTGTATATGACGAGCGTCTAGGTTCATAGGAGTCACCAGTCACAAGCCGGTTTATTAAAGTCTCGCGGATCGGTGTGGAGACGTCTGTATCTATCTTCAAGAGGCTATGTAACTGTTAAGAACAATCATATTCTTTGGAATTCCTTGGCGTGCTAGTTACTGTTATCAAAATTCTAAAATTATATTCTACTCTTGCTCACTGGTGCGGACCCATACTGGAGGTACTGATAATCAGGCACCCGAGACCCCAAACAGAGCCACCAGAGGCAGCGGCCGGGGTAGAGGACAAGCACGCGGTGCAGCCTGAGCACCGGCGAGAGTAGAGACGGAGGAGCCCCCAGCAACTACAGTTGGAGGGGAACAGGAGGCCCTACTATTACTCCAGCCCTCCAGGAGACTTTGGCTCAGTTCTTCGCCTTCAACACTCTTTGTCAGGCGGGCTACTCCCGATAGCTCCAGCTACATCCCAGGCCGGGAGAAGGGCACAGACTCCCGCTGCCCGTACTCCTGAGAAGAGGGTCCATATTGGGCAGGTTCCAGAGTATATCCCTATGCCCCCAGCGGCTCCAGCTCAGCATGAGGCTAGGGTAGCTGCTTCTGAGGCAGAGCAGCTCCGACTTGAGAGGTACAAGAAGTACCACCCACCTGAGTTTAGTGGACTAGATTTAGATGATACTGTGGTTTTTCTTGAGGAGTGTCATCGCATTCTCCGCACTATGTTTATTGTGGAGACGAGTGGGGTTTCTTTCCCCGCTTTCTAGCTGAGGGGAGCAACTTATCAGTGGTGGCGTGCTTTTGAGCTGAGTAGTCCGGACGAGGCAGCTTCACTTACTTGGGCTCAGTTCTCTGAGATTTTCTTACTGGAGTTTGTCCCTCAGAGTCTCAGGGATGCTTGGCGTGCAGAGTTTGAGAATTTATGCCAGGGTACCATGACTGTGTCAGAGTATGCGGTTCGTTTCAATGACTTGGCTCGTCATGCACCAGCCTTAGTTGTCACGATCAGAGAGAAGGTTCGACGCTTTATTGAGAGACTCCACCCTAGTATCCGGACCAGTATGGCCAAAGAGTTGGAGACAGATATCACTTACCAGCAGGCCGTGAGTATTGCCCGAGGGATTGAGAGTATGTTAGCCCGGGACAGGGAGGAGAGAGAGGCCAAGAGGTCTCGAGAGACTGGTCATTTTTCAGGAGTTCGTGCACCAGTAGCACGAATGGTAGGGGTTTTGTGAGTCACCCCGTTCATTCAGCTCTTCCAGTAGCCAGTGGTATTCCAGCTCCTCCTAGACCTCAGGAGCCTTATTATGCACCACCAGTATCTAGTATGCCTCCTGCTCGAGGTGTTATCACCGACCGGTTCAGCAGGCCAGTTCAGAGTCAGCATCAGCCGCCACATCCTCCGAGGGGTTTTTTGGGTGTGGAGACCCTCGTCATGTGATCAGAGATTTCCCCAGAGCTAGGAGTGGTGCACCATCTCAGTCTTATCAAGCCCCACGTGCTCCACTGGGCCCTCCAACTATTCTTCCATCCCCAGCTGCTACCCCACCTTCTCCGACAGCCCGAGGTGGAGGTCGGGGAGGTAGAGATCGCCCTATAGGGGAGGCCAGGCCAGGTACTATGCTCTTCCATCCCGTTCAGAGGTTTTTGCTTCAGATTCGGTCATCATAGGTATTGTCCCTTATTGTCATAGGGATGCATCGGTATTATTTGATACATGCTCTACCTACTCATATGTGTCTTCTTATTTTGCTTCACATCTGGGGATATCTCGGGATTCTTTGAGTTCTCCCGTATATGTTTATACTCCCCTGGGAGATGCTCTTATTGTGGACCGCGTATATCGGTCGTGTTTGATTGTTATCAGTAGTTTTGAGACCAAGGCTGATCTATTATTACTCACTATGATAGATTTCGATGGTGTACTGGGCATGGACTGGTTGTCACCCCATTATGCTATTCTTGATTGTCACACCAAGACCGTGACGCTGGCTATGCCAGGTTTACCGAGGTTAGAGTGGAGATGTTCCTTAGAATATACTCCCCTACGAGTCATTTCTTTTCTTAAAGCTCAGCGGATGGTGGAGAAGGGGTGTGATGCGTACTTAGCCTATGTGAGGGATGTTAACATTGATACTCCTACAGTTGAGTTCGTTTCAGTTGTACGGGACTATTCTGATGTTTTTCCAGCTGATCTTCCGGGTATGTCGCCCGATAGAGATATTGATTTCGGCATTGATTTATTGCCGGGAACTCAGCCCATTTCCATTCCTTCCTATCGTATGGCTCCTCCTGAGTTGAAGGAGCAGTTACAGAAGTTGCTTGATAAGGGTTTCATCAGGCCTAGTGTATCACCTTGGGGTGCTCCGGTATTATTTGTGAAGAAAAAGGATGGTTCGTGCGCATGTGTATTGATTACCAGCATCTGAATAAGGTCACAATGAAGAACACATACGCATTACCTCGCATTGATGATTTACTCGACCAGCTACAGGGTGCTAGGGTGTTCCCCAAGATTGATCTGTGATCGGGCTATCATCATTTGAAGATTCGGAAGCCGCACATCCCGAAGACTGCATTCAGGACCAGATATGGCCACTACGAGTTCCTTGTTATGTCATTTGGGCTAACCAATGCCCCAACAGCCTTTATGCACCTAATGCACAGCGTATTTCGGCCTTATCTTGATTCCTTCATCATCGTGTCCATTGATGACATCTTGGTATATTCTCGGTCCTAGGAGGACCATGAGCAGCATTTAAGGGTTGTGCTTCAGACTTTGAGGGAGAAGAAATTGTATGCCAAATTTTCTAAGTGTGAATTTTGGCTTGATTCTGTGGCATTCTTAGGCCATGTGGTGTCTTATGATGGGATCAAGGTAGATCCAAAGAAGGTGGAGGCGGTGCAGAGTTGGCCTAGACCGCCTTTAGCTACTGAGATCCGTAGTTTCCTTGGTTTGGCTGGGTACTATCGCCGGTTCGTGGAGGGATTTTCATCCATTGCAGCACCTATGACCAGGCTGACCCAAAAGGGGGGCTCCGTTCAGGTGGTCTGAGGAGTGCGAGGAGAGCTTTCAGAAGCTCAAGACAGCCCTGACTACAGCTCCAGTGTTGGTATTGCCTACGGGTTCAGGGTCCTATACAGTCTATTGTGATGCTTCGAGGATTGGCCTTAGGGTGGTGTTGATGCAGGAGGGTAGGGTGATTGCCTACGCGTCCAGGAAGTTGAAGGTGCACGAGAATAACTATCCAATTCATGATCTCGAGTTGGTAGTGATTGCTCACGCCCTGAAGATATGGCGTCATTATTTATACGGTGTTCCCTGTGAGATTTTCACGGATCACCGGAGTTTGCAGCACATATTCAAGCAGAAGGACCTCAATTTGTGCCAGCGTAGGTGGTTGGAGTTACTCAAGGATTATGACATCACTATATTATACCACCCGGGGAAGGCCAATGTGGTGGTCGACGCCTTGAGTCGCCAGGCGGAGAGTTTGGGGAGTTTGGCATATATTCATGCAGCTGAGAGGCCCTTAGCCTTGGATGTTCAGTCCTTAGCCAGTCAGTTCGTGAGATTGAATCTTTTTTAGCCTTGCCGGGTATTTGCTTGTGTGATTGCTCGATCTTCTCTTTATGACCGCATTCGAGAGCGCCAGTATGATGATCCCAACCTTCTGGCTCTTTAGGATAGAGTTCAACGTGGTAATGCCAGGGATGTGACTATTGGTGATAACGGCGTGATGAGGATATAGGGCCGTATTTGTGTGCCCAATGTAGATGGACTTTGGGAGTTGATTTTTGAGGAGGCCCATAGCTCGCGGTATTCTATCCACCCAGGTACCGCGAAGATGTACCAGGATCTGAGACAGCACTATTGGTGGCGAAGGATGAAAAATGATATAGTGGAGTTTGTAGCCAAGTGTCTTAACTGTCAGCAAGTCAAATGTGAGCATCAGAGACCGGGAGGGTTACTTCAGCAGATCAAGCTTCCAGAGTGGAAGTGGGAGCGGATCACCATGGACTTTGTGGTTGGACTTCCTCGGACTTTGAGGAAGTTCGATGCTATTTGGGTGCTTGTGGATCCCCTGACCAAATCAGCCCATGTCATTCCAGTGTTGACTACATATTCCTCAGAGAGATTGGCTGAGATTTATATCAGGGAGATTGTCCGACTCCACGGTAATCCAGTATCTATCATTTCAGACAGAGGAACGCAGTTCACTTCGCGGTTCTGGAGAGCTGTTCAGCAAGAGCTAGGTACCAGGGTGGAGTTGAGTACATCCTTTCACCCTCAGACGGACAGGAAGTCCGAGCGCACGATTCAGATTCTTGAGGATATGCTTTGTGCTTGTGTGATGGATTTTGGAGGGTCATGGGACCGATACTTTCCACTTGTAGAGTTTTCTTATAATAACATCTAGCAGTCCAGCATTCAGATGGCGCCGTATGAGGCTTTATATGGTAGGCGGTGCAGGTCTTCAATGGGATGGTTTGAGCTGGGCGAGGCCCGATTGTTGGGTACAGATTTGGTCCAGGATGCCCTGGACAAGGTGAAAGTGATTCAGGGGAGGCTTCGTACAGCTCAGTCTAGGCAGAAGAGTTATGCGGACCGGAAGGTTTGTGATTTGGCATTTATGGTTGGTGATGGTGTTTTGCTTCGGATTCGCCTATGGGCGTCATGAGGTTCGGGAAGAAGGGTAAGCTGAGTCCGATATTTATTGGCCCTTTTGAGGTATTACAGCGGGTTGGGGAGGTTGCTTATGAGTTGGCCTTGCCTCCCAGCCTAGCAGGTGTTCATCCGGTATTCCACGTTTCTATGCTCCGGAAGTATCACGGTGACCCGACTCATGTTTTGGATTTCAGTTCAGTCCAGTTGAACAAGGACCTATCATATGTGGAGGATCATGTAGCTATATTGGATAGGCAGGTCAGGAAGCTCAGGTCAAAGAATATTGCATCAGTCAAGGTTCAGTGAAGGGGTCATACGGTCGAGGAGGCGACTTGGGAGACCGAGCAGGATATGCACAGTCAGTACCCTCATCTTTTCACAGCTTCAGGTATGTTTCTATACTCGTTTGAGGACGAATGATTTTATTAAGACGGGGAGAATGTAACGACCCGGTCGGTTGTTTTGAGAGTTAGCGCCCCGATACCCTAATAACTGCTTCTCCCATGTCTACTTCTGCTTTTGGAACTTGTCGGAATGTTGAGTGGTGAAATTCGGAGGGATTTAGGACACATAGTCCTTAAATGTGAAATTAAGCTTTAGAAATCGGGCCGTAGTTAAACTATGTGAAGACGGATCTGGAATGGAATTTTGTCGACTCTGTTAGCTCTGTTGGGTGATTTCGGGGTTAGGAGCGTGTTTGGTATGTGTTTTTGAGGTCTGTAGTAGATTTAGGCTTGAATTGGCGAAAGTTAGAATTTCGGCGATTTCGGCCGATAGGTGAAATTATGATATCGGGCTCGAAATGGAATTCCGGAAGTGACAGTAGGTCTGTGGTGTCATTTATAACCTGTGTGTAGAATTTGAGGTCAGTTGGATGAGTTTTGACGTGTTTGGGGCATCTAACGTAGATCTTGGAAATTTCATAAGTTCTTAGGCTTGAATCTATGCATAAATGATGGTTTTGATGTTATGAGATGTATTTTGAAGGCTCGACTAAGTTCGAATAAGGTATTAGGATTAGTTGGTAGGTTTGGTTGAGGTCTCGGGGGCCTCGGGTGTGGTTCGGGAGCTCAAACGGGCAAATTTAGCCTTAAGCTTATTGCTGGTTTTTCTGGTTTTACAGTAGCAGTCTTTTGTTCATCGCGATCGTGTGAGTTCATCCGCAATCGTATAGGGTAAGTGAGGCAGGCAAGAAATTATTATATGCGATCTCACAAGTTGTTCCGCAATCGCAATGTTTGGGCAGTCTAGTTTCCGCGTTCGCATGGCCAATGTCGCGATCGCATAGGATTGCTTAGGCAGCGGAAGGTTTGAGTATTGTTCTACATGGTCGCGTGAAGCCAACCGCGATCGCGTAGCGTTGAGGAGATAAGGACCGCGATCACGTGCAGTACTCTGCGATCGTGTAGAAGGAATTTTAGGCGTGGATTTATTACTCTTCGCGATCGCGACTGTAAGTTCGCGATCGCATAGAACAAATAACTAGGCAGAACATTTAAAGACCCAAATTCGAGGGTTTGAACTATTTTCACATTTCTGAACTTGCGAGCTCGGGAAGTGCGATTTTTGGAGAGTTTTGCACCTGGGCAACTTGGGTAAGTGATTTCTATCCGGTTTAGACTAATTTTCATGATTATACTCTTTAATCTAGCCTTTAAATTCGAAATTTTGGTGAAAAAATTGGATAAACTTCCTAGGCCGACATACTTGAGTTTTGATTGGGATTTTAACATCCGATTTGAGTTATTCTTGTATGGTTAGACTCGTGAGTGAATGATTGTCCGAAATTTATAGTTTTTACCTAATTCCGAGACGTGGGCCCAGGGGACATTTTGGGTAAATTTCCTAATTTCACGTATTAGTTTAGGACTAATTAGCTATTTTGATTCCTTAAAGTGTTATTTACATTATGCAATCGAATTTAGTAAATTTGGGCCATTCAGAATCGGATACTCGTGGCAAGAGCGTGGTATTGAGTTGAGTAGCGCAGTCGAGGTAAGTGGCTTGCCTAACTCTGTGTTGGGGACTTCCCCTTAGGTTATTTTGATACTGTTTTTGTTATATGGGCACCGTGTACGTGAGGTGACGAATGCGTACACGGGCTATTGTTGCTAAAACTCTCACTTTCCTTTCATGACATAAATCCTTTTATCCCTATTTCATTATTTCACGTACTAACTGTATAGTTTAGCTTAGGAATGAGCATGTCTACCTGTTTTACTTGAATTACTCTTATTTGTTACTATTTGCACCATGTTTAGCTAGTTTTATCCGTAATTTCCTGTTATTCTTCCTGAACTGTTCAAATAAATTGTATCCGGTATTCATTTGCATTGCATATTTAAATTGGGATTATGGACGAGATTCCGGGAGCTTTCCCCATGTACTGCATTGCATATTAAATTGGGACTACGGACGAGATTCCGGGAGCTTTCCCTCTGTACTGCATCGCATATTTAAATTGGGACTACGAACTAGATTCCGGGAGCTTTCCCCCTGTACTGCATTGCATATCTGTTACTGTGAGATACGTTGTGCCGAGCCGAGGACTCCCTTTTACTATTTCTTTCAGCTTACTGTTTCTATTGTTTTTGCTTTAGCTTATTATATCTCTCTGTGAAACTTTTAAACTGTTTTTACTATAAACATCTAGTAGAGCCTTAACCTGACCTCGTCACTACTTGACTGGGGTTAGGCTTGGCACTTACTGGGTACCAATTGTGGAGTACTCACGCCTTTTCCTGTGCATGTTTTCCATGTACAGATCCAGGTACCAGCACCCAGTATCGTGGCTAAGAGTCGTTCTAGCAGCTGCCAGGAGAGCGCGAGGTAATTCTGTCGCGTCCGCAGAATCCCACGAGTCCCCTTCTACTCTAGTATAGGCATAGAGGACTTATGTAATTTTTTCACTATTTCATTGTACAGAGCTACATTTAGTACAGAGCTTATGACTGTCGTGACATTCTGGGTTTTGGGAAGTGAAATTGTATATGCTGAGCGGCTGAGTTATGTGTCTTTTTCTGCTTTTCTATTTAAATAATTATATTGCTTTTATTTCTCCGCAAGTTTTAGGCTTACCTAGTCGTAGAGACTAGGTGCCGTCACGAGACCGTTCGGAGGGTAATTTGGGTCGTGACATAATGGGAGTATAAATAAGATCTGAAGAGGCATCAAACCCAAGGGCAAAGAGATAAGGTATGTGTCCAATGAAGATTACACCATTTTGATCAGTTGATGCGCTCAAGCAAATGGCAAACTGTCAGCTGAATGGAAAAGTGGTTGCAAGTTGAGTAGCAAGCGATACTGGACTCTGCTGTCCAAATCCAACCATTCCCTTAAGATCAAATGATGGAGAGCAGCTGAAGATAAACTTTGGTACAGTTACAGCAGGGCCTGGAATGGATTGGATTGAGAAAACATCTTTCACCACCATCAAAGAAAGTTTCCATAGCTGGGTTTGACACAATGTTATAGCATGCAGCCTGTTGACCTAGCAAGATTACATTGCCTTGAATTGCAATGAGCATACTTGTAAGTGGAACTTTTGAACCCTTTTTCACAATCCACCCATACGTTTTCACTACCAAGATGGACGGCGAGTTTAAGGGGGACAAGAGGTGTTCTTTGCTGAATTACTGTAATGTTTTGTATAATTGTAAAGTGGAATGGTCTTTTTTCACTGTAAGAAATAACATTAAACTGGTTTTTGCTAAACAAGTGGATATAATGACAAGGAAACAAAAGTGGAATTTGAGAGATTTTAGTATAAAGGAAATCTTGCAAGCACACTGCTGAGTGAAATATTTTATATCGTATGCATCTATTTATAGCTTGTTTAAGGAAGTTAGCCAACCCATATTTAGGGGGCATTTGAGGGAATCTTCATAAAATGTAGGCCTTTCCAATGGAGAAGTTTCTTGGATGGAACCCTCATATATTTTTTATTCCTTCAACGTGCTGGCCTTCAATTTATTATAATAAATATCCTTGAATAATACAATTTTAAGCAACCCATATGGATAATTATGGATAATTAAATAGCTCCACCATTCCAGGCGAAGTATCTTTCGGTATCTGATATAAGATGAATTATTAATGGTGTACTAAGCTGCATATTTTATCAAGATCAAAGGAAGATCGAAAAGTAACTTCAATTTTGTTTATGGTCCCCTCCACGTTTTTCTTAAGCACTATCATTCAGATGCACCGACAGGTAATATTATAATCGACAATGACCGAAAGAAATGCATATAGAGGGGCATTTGCATCTATACTTGATTTTGGATCATTGAAGGTATATTCATTTTGCACAAATATTTGCAAGTCTACCTAGTTTAGGATCAACTTCAGACTTGTTCGATCTGAACTATAATGCACTTAAAGACCAATTAAGTCTAAAGTGCAAAAAAATGCACTTAAAACGCACGTAAGGCCAAATAGGTCTTAAGGGCAAAAAATATTTTCATGCACTTGAGGCAAAATAGGTCTAAAGTGAAAAAATTACACTTAAGATGCACTTAAGGCCAAATAGGTCTGAAGTACCACTAATAATTTCATGCACTTACGATCAAATAGGTCTAAAGTATAAATTGCCCAGAAACAGAAACTTGTTCTTCAAATTTCAACCAATACACGATTCAACACTTAAATTTACTTCAAATGAGCTTAAATTTAAATATAACCTCCAAATACCATAAAGAACAAACCACAATTATCAATTTGTCAAAAAAATAATAAATCTAACAAAACCCATTTTGCAAAGGAGGAGAAGAAGGAGGAGAAGAAGAAGAAAAAGAAGCGCAGAAGAAGAAGAAGTAGGAGAAGAAGAAGAAGAAACAGGAGGAGGAGGAGGAGGAGAAGAAGAAGAAGAAGAAGAAGAAGAAGAAGAAGAAGAACAACAACAACAACAACAACAAACCCTAGCACCACGACAGCTCATTACTGTAAAGAAACATAAACTACCTTAAAACCTGCTCACAAACACCACGTATATTTAATGTCACATTTGTTTTCACAATGACTAAGAAGAAGAGGGGGAGGAGGAGGATGACGACGAAAAGACGTGAAGTTGTCTATATTTTGAGTACCAATTAAACTTTTTACAAAAAGTGAATACAAGGTAAATGAGGGCGATCAAATAGGGCTAATTATCATATGTATATCCCAAACAAGAAGTTTATTCTGAGCATAGCCCAATAAATTATTACATATAGACAGGGGCAGCCCGACGAATTTTGTGACCTAAAGTCAAATTTTATGAGGGGCCTTAACTTTTTTAATTTTTTTTATTTTATTTATCTGAATTCTATTTTTTAGTTTTTCTTAGATACAAAGTTATTAGTAATTTTCTTATAATCTATAACTCCTAATAAGTATTTCTCAATTGACAATATAGCTAATCCATTAAATCTTTCTTGTGACATTATTGTTCTTAGGTAAGATTTTATTAATTTTAATTTTTGAAAACATCCTTCCGCTGAAGCAACGGTAACATGAGTTATGAACATTATTCCATAAGCAATTTAGGCATTTGGAAAAGAATTAAATCTTTTTATTTGATTAAGTGTATCAATTAATTTGTTATCTTCTAATTGTACTATTTCTTTAATACTTTTAATTCAGAAAATAAATCTAAATCATCAGTATCGAATTGATTATTATGCTTAAGGAACTTTCACGATTAAGGCAATATTTTTTTTCAAAGTCCAACATCTAGTGATCTTAGTTTTTACTGCCAAATAGAAAACCAAAAATATTTTCATATGCTTCGAATTGTTCAAATATATTTTGAAATGAAAAAATAGTCATGTCTATTATATATAAAATTAATCAATTCTAAAGGACTCTTCAAAAGATTTTGAGATTTCATTATCAAAATTGTTACTTCTTAAATATCACATGTTTCTTACGAAATTCGGGTTCGATATTCATTTCAAGTGCAATTTCCTTGGTAGAAAATCATAGCACTTGTAAATCCTTCTTCTCTATATTTTCTATATTTGTTAAAGAAAGAAATCAAACTTTTTCACTTTATAAAACTCTTTTTTAAACGTATACATAGTCTATTAGGTGTAACAAAATATGAGGTCCCCATAAATATGAGGCCTAAAGCGGTTGTTTTGCTTGCTTTATGGAAGGTCCGCTTCATATAGAATAGCCAACATATATTTACATTGAATTTCATGAAATCAAATATCTTTCAATGTTATTGTTTTACCTTCTTCCTCGAGCTACCATAGAACCCTCTTCATTTTTTATACTTTATTTTTAAAATATATATAATATGATGTATAAAAGTATATATATTCTTTTATAAACTTATACACTAAATATAGACTCTTATACACTATTATATATTACATACACATTATATTGATAATGTAAAAATAATGATGTATCTGTTTTGTATAACCACGTATAAACAATGCTTATTATTCAAGAATTTGTTCTATCAATCCTTGGGTTTTGTTTTGATTATTATTCAAATCAAAATATTAAAAAGAAAAGTTTTCAGAAATTTCAGAAAATAGAAATCGTTACTTTGTGCATGAGAGCGCAAACCACTGATTTACTGTTTACCAACGTTTGGTTCAAGCCAAAAGCAGACTATCAATGGACAAGAATGGTGAGCTTATCCCCTTGTAAAAGATCTATCATATCAATCTGGATTCACATCTTTATTCCCATCATAAAACAATTGAAAAGGAAGAAATAAGTCTGTTCGTTACCATTCGAATCCAAACTCCGAAAATTCAGACATAGTTAGTTTTTTTTTTTAATTGAAAATCTGTCAAAAATTGTTTGTTGAGCTGAGATTGAAGCTTAAGGTTTTGATTTGCTGCTTCTGGATTCAAATCTGAGAAAGGACGATAGAAAAACCTCGAAAACTCTCATTGTCGACTCTTCGAAGATTTGGGTTGCTCGAAGACTCGTTGAAATTCAAAATTCGAAATCGAATGGGTGTTGTTTATATAAATCTTCTAATTCTACTGCGACGAAGCTGAATCTGAAGTCTGAGTTCGATTATGACTTGTCACTATGGCGTCTAACCCACTCGCTAGGCAAGTCAACACAAAAATAATCATAATTCTAAAGCAGATTAATCAAATCTTAACAAAGTTCTGAATATGATAAGAAACAAGAATAATCTCAAATTGATAACAAAGATAAAACCATCTGAGGCAGGGTCTAAACTCGACCACAACTGCATATACAGCCCCCAAAACCCGTGTCATTACATCACGAGCATCTAAAAAGAGCAATTAATATCAACTGAACAAATATCTATTCGAAAAGAATACAAAGACAGAAATAAGTAAGTAGGGAAGGGGATTCCATGTATTGCGGATCGATCAAGTAATAATTATCTTTCTTTTCACTCGGAAGAAGAATTATTTGATGATTAGTTTCACATGATTTATCGGAATTCAATCTTCAGTTTCCTCTAGGTAATTGAAAGAGACTCGGGTGTTGAGGGTTCATGTTTCTCTAAGGAAAATATTTGCAAGAGTTTTTCTCTTAAAAGAATCATTGATGTTTTCTAGGCATGCATTCACATGTTTACATATCATATTTGCCCGAATAATGCTCAATAAGAATTACTTGAACAATATTTGAACTAATTATGGTGGAGACGATAT
This sequence comes from Nicotiana knightiana, assembly GCA_005239525.1. Classification (NCBI taxonomy): domain Eukaryota; kingdom Viridiplantae; phylum Streptophyta; class Magnoliopsida; order Solanales; family Solanaceae; genus Nicotiana; species Nicotiana knightiana. Next base: position 70,943 of record ML396248.1, on the reverse strand, counting down.
CTTCTATACTATCTTTGATAAGCACAAGCTTTTGTTTTTATATATTGGTTTTGCGCTCATCTGTCAATTAGGAGTGTCATGATAAACCCCTTGTCCCTCACTTTCGGCCTTCTCTCCTTTACAAGGTTCATCACTTTCTTCTCTTTTACAGGCTTCCTCAATAACTGAAATACCACATGAAATCTGAAGTGCAGACTGAACTGGTTGACCCACAAAACCTCTACCATGACATGCCTTGCCTCCAAAATAAGGATCAGTAGATCCTCCGGCCCGTGAGGCTTCTTAACCTTCTTATCCTCCATCTCTAAAACGTAGATGCCCTCGATCCTCCTAGCAATCTCCACCACCTGATGAAATGAAGTATCAATCTCCAACTCCCGTGCCATACCAAGTTTGAGACCATAACTGAGCCCCTGGATAAATCTGCAGACTCTCTCTCTAACACTAGAAATCAAAGCAGGTGCATGACGAGATAACTCATTGAACCTCATAGCGTACTCAGACACGGTTATAGTCCCCTTCTGCAACTGCTCAAACTAGGTGCGCCACACATATCTAAGGGTATGTGTAACGAAATCCTAAAACATATCAAAGAACTGAGTCCAAGTAAGTGACGCTGCGCCAACTAGCCTACCCTCCTCATAAGCCTGCCACCACCTATCACTAGAACCGTCAGCTGAAAAGTAGTAAGGGAAACCCCGCTCAGCTCCACAATGCCCATAGTGCGCAAACGGTGACATTGTTCTAGAAAACCCTACGCATCCTCAGATACTGCTCCACTGAAAGTAGGAGAAAAATACTTCTTGAACTTCTTAAGTCTCTTCTGTTCCTCATCTAATGCCACGGGCCTGACCTCAGGTTGAACCACAATAATGGGATGTATTAGCACAACACTCAGAGTCTAACCAATATGAGCTCGCTGCTTTGGAGTACGAGCGGCGGGAGTCTGATCTCCTCCCTAGTTTATGAAGTAGCTGGTGCAAATGGAATCAATCTCATCTGAGCCAATATACCAAATAAGGTAAGGACTGCACTAAAGTCTCCTGTAATACAGGGATAGTAACAGGTGTCTCAGGTACCTACTCCCTAACCGGAGCTACTAGTTTCTACTCAGCTGCTGATCTGGCTGGTGCTTTAGCTGTAGCAAGTGCTCCTCCTCGGCCTCCGCCCCGTCCTGCTGCTTTGGGGGAACCATCATCAATAACTGCAGCTTGTGTCTTTATTAACTGTGAGCGAATAGAATGGCATAGGCTCAAACTGCAAAATCAATAAATCTGCACGATAGGAATGAAAGAAGTGAAGTTTCCAAATAGTTTTGTAGCCTATCGAAGATAAATACAAACGTATCAGTATCGATCCACAAGACTCTACTAAACTTGCTTATGACTCGAAGTACCTATGATCCTAGAGCTCTGATACCAACTTGTCACGACCCAAAATTTCTACCTTAAGGATCATGATGGCACCTAGTCTCTAGGAATAGGTGAGCCTAACATATGCTGAGAATTAACCAACTTAACTGCAAAAACATTAAATAATAACTAGTCCCTAGCACATCAGTCATACAACCCCAAAACTGGTAGTACATAGTCATAAGCTCTACCGAGTACACTAAAATATCTAAATACAAAGGAATAAAAATAAACAGTAGTAATGAAAGACAAAAGAAGGTAACTCTGAGGCCTGCAAAAGCAATAGCAAGTATACCTTGAAGTCTCCGCAGAAAATCACAAGAATCTAACTAATGTCTGGCATGCTCCGAGGCACCTAGATCTGCACAAAAATATGCAGAAGCATAGTATGAGTACACCACAGCGGTACCTAGTAAGGATCAAGACTAACCTTGATGGAGTAGTGACGAGGTTCAATTCAAGACACCTACTAGATAAATAACATGTGCAGAATATCAATATAAAGCTAAAAACGGAAAAGCAAAGTAAATAAATGGAAACGAAGGGTAATCATGTGATAAACGGTAAAATAACCAAAACACAGCTAATATACAAGTGAAAGCAATTAAGGAAAAACAATGATAGTTCTAATCATCAAACCGTTCAGCTAAATGAATTACAACAAGAATCACCCCGAGGTACCACCTCAACTATCACAAATGGAGAGTCCCAAATAACGAATCATATACACATGGAATCCCATGCCCACATTATCGATCACAACCACACGGACCACTCACATGCCAATAACATCAATCTCATATCAGCACAGACAACTCATGAGTCACTAATAACAACATCTCATATCTGCACGAATAACTCACGTGCCAATAGTAATAATACCTCAGATATGCACAGATAACTCATGTGCTACAAGTCTAATCCACACACAGAAGGCGGATATACAAGAATACATGCACATGATCAATGAACATCAAGATTCATACTCATGGACTGGTACAGATGACATGTTACGGTGTATACATGTGCAAGTGTACAATAATAACTTAAATCAACAAGTAATATCAAAGACACTTAATAGCACATTGGAAACAACACAACAAATCACGTAATATCTATAACACACACAAGAAAGTCACACCACCACACGAATATCATCATAATATGGCCCCAGGCCATCAAATATCATCTGTCACATAGTCCTCCCCTCGATGTGTGCGCAATAATAAAGTAAATGCCCACCTTGTCTCGCCATATACACATCGACCGAGAGAAGTTTACCAAGTCAAATAACGGAAAGTCAAAATATCCATAATCGAGCGAGGATTTCTTACTGTATTTAGAATTTTATCAAGAGTAGGACTCCCCTACTATATAAAGGGGGTCTGATCATTTGTAAGACATATTACAATTATGCAATACAAAGCAATACACTGCCTTCTTCAAGCTTTCAATATCTTGTTACTCTATTCATATATCAGTGAAATCTTTACTTGGTTTGAGGGTGACCGAACTCGAGGGCCAAGGATGTACGATTCGTTTGGTTTGCATTTATTTCTTTTACAGTCAGTTTCAATATCAATATAAATTTTTGTGATGACCCAAAAAGTCATCTCTCTTTCTTATAAGTTAAAACGATGTTCTGAGGCCTTGAAAACCTCCTTTTCTCTCACCTCGTTTTGCATGCACAGCCCGGGCTTATAGTCGGGAGGCTTTTGTATGAAAAACTGAGGAAAATGCTAGTTTTACCTTTAAAATTGAATTTAAGTTGACTTCGGTCAACATTTTGGGTAAACGGACCCGGACCCATGATTTGACGGTCCCGGAGGGTCCGTGGGAAAATATGGGACTTGGGCGTATGCCCAAAATCTAATTTCGAGGTCCCAAGCCCGAGAAATGAATTTTTGAAAGAAATTGTTTTACTGAAAATATAAGAGTTTTTGGAAATTTGGTTATATTTGAAATTTATGGTATCAGGACCGTATTTTGGTTTTGGAGCCCGGTACAGGTTCAATATGATATTTGAGTTGCGTCTGTAAAATTTGGTAAGAAACGGAGGTCGTTTGACGTGATTCGGACCCGTATTTGTAAAATTTGAAACTTTGAAAGTTTTGAGATTTTTCCTTGGTTTCTATGCTAAATTCGTTGTTTAAGATGTTATTTTGGCGATTTGATCGCACAAGTAAGTTTGTAGGATATTTTTGGGGTTGTGTACATGTTTGGTTTGGAGCCCCAAGGTCTCGGGTGAGTTTCGGATAGGCGTCGGAGTGTTTTTGGACTTAGAAAATCTGGTGTAATTATTGGTTTTTAGTTTCTGGTGTCTGGTAAAATACACTGTGCGAACGCATGGTAACCCATACGAACGGATTGACCAAACGGGAAGGGCTTGGGATTTACTCTATGCGAACGCATAGAGTGGTACGCGAACGCATAGAGTGGCAAGGGCTGGCTTGTGCGAACGCGGGGGAATAGTGCGAACGCATTGCCTTAGGGGGGGAGCTGGGGGCTGGGTAGTCTTAACCTTGTGTGAACGCGGATTAGGGTTCGCGAACGCATAGTCTAGTGAAGTCAAGCCTATGCGAATGCACTTCCCTGGTCGCGAACGCATAGGGTATATTTTGCCGAGTCTTTTCAAAACAGTAGCAAGTCGGGATTTTAGCCATTTCTTCACATTTTCAAAACCAAGGTAGCTTAGGGGCGATTTTGAAGAGGGATTTCACCACAAAACTATAGGTATGTGTTCTTGGACTCGTTTTCTTCAATTTCCATTAACATCCATTAGATTTCTAGGCCTCAATCTTGTTCTTCAAGGGTAGAAATTAGGGATTTTTGGAGAACTAGCAATTTTACAAATTTGGGAGTTTAGACCTCGATTTGGGGTCGGATTCCAGAACTAATTACATATTCGGGCTCGTGGGTGAATGGGTGATCGGGTTTTGGTTCGAACCTCGTTTTTTGACCAAGCGAGCCCGGGGTCGATTTTTGACTTTTTGGGAAGAATGATGTAAAACCTATAATTAAGCGTGGGGATGGAATTGTTTGGCATTTATTGATGCTATTGAGTTGAATATGTCTAGATACAAGTGAATTGGAGTCAAATTCAAAAGGGAAAGCGGTAATCGAGGCTTGAGTTTGGTCGTGGAATTTGAGGTAAGTGTTTGGCTTACCCTGAGCTTGAGGGAATAGGTGTTGTGCCCTATTTTATATGTGTAAGTATCGTGTTCAACGTATAGGTGAGGTGACAAGTACCTATGCGTTGGTGTCAGCATGCCAGTGAGTCGAATATTGTGATCTATGTTGTTTTTCGTTAAGTAATACTTGAGTTTCACTTTATTGCTATCCATGTTGGTGGAAATTCCTTGATATTGAATAGTGTTGAGTATTAGTTTCAATCGTAGATTTTTATGTGAAGTTATGCACTAAGTGAGATTGGATATAGTTGTTGACTCCTTTGCCGGGATGGTATTAATTCTTTTGTTGACTCCCTTGCCGGGAGGTTATGGTTTATTTCCGTTTACTCCGTTATATTGTTCCTAGTTGGATTGCTATCATTTGATGTGTTTGGGCGAGGAAGAGTGTAAAAACACAAAGGGTGATGTCGTGCGTGAGATTTGAGTGAATGTTAATGCACGAAGGGTGATGCCATGCCAATATTGTGATTTGTAAAAGAACGAAGGGTGATGTCGTGCCATGATATGAGAGATAATGCACGAAGGATAATGTCGTGCCATGATATTGTGAGGTAAAAGCACGAAGGGTGATGTCGTGCCGAATATATTGATTCTGATGGTGAGGACGAGAGTAAAAGCACGAAGGGTGATGTCGTGCACTTGTTTTTCGTATTACTATTCCGTTGCTTAAATTGATATCTAAATTGTGCCTTACCTCGTTACTTTCATTATTTGATATTTCCTCCCCTCATCATGTTCCCCTTTTCCCTTATGCTTACTGTCTATTTCTCGTTGTATTATTTTTCATATATTGTTAAACTGCATAGGTTGACTTTGATTGTCGTGTCCTAGCCTCGTCACTACTTCGCTGAGGTTAGGCTCGACACTTGCTCAGTACATGGGGTTGGTTGTACTGATGCTACACTCTGCACTTTTGTGCAGATCCTAGTGTAGGACCCTACGGACCATAGAACGAGGTTGCAGCCTTCAGTCCAGTGGAGACCCCGAGGTAGTCCTGCAGGCGTCTGCAGGCCTTGGCGTCCCTTCCTACTTCTTTTCTTGTATTCTATGCTAGTTAATTCAGAAACAGATGTACTTATTTCATTCAGACCGTTATGTGCATTATTCATAGACAGTTCGTGAGTTTGTGACTCCAAAGTTCTGGGATTGGTTTTTGTGAAATTCCGTAAAGGCACACATTGAGTATATATACCTTACTCCATTTTGTACTTCTATCTATGTTAGTGTTGTATTTTCGCATGCTATTTGGTAATAATGAAGGAATAAGATAAATTGAATATTTACGTTGTCTTTCCTAGCGGGTTCAACGTTAGGCGCTATCACGGTCCCGACGGTGGGAAAATCAGGTCGTGAAAAGTTGGTATCAGAGCACTAGGTTGCTTAGGTCTCACAAATTCACGGACAAGCTTGGTAGAGTCTGAGAGATCGGTATGGAGGCGTCTGTGCTTATCCCTCAGAGGCTGCAGAGTTTAGGAATAACTTCACATCTATTCTTCTCTATCGTGCGATTTGAATTATAAATGCTAACAAAATTTCTATTATATTCTCGCGCAGATGGCGAGACCACGTGCTTCTTCATCCACTGATCAGCAGCCCGAGTCTCCAGTTGCAGCTCCTACGAGAGGTCGAGGATGAGGTCGAGGCCGTGCTACAGGCCGAGGAAGGGGCAGAGCTCAGCCCAGAGCAGCAGCCCCAGTGGCGGAGCCTCAGGTAGAGTTGCTGATGAGGTTCCTGCCCAGACAGTCCCGGTTGGGCCATCTCAGGTCCCCGAGGGGTTTGTTGCCACCCCAGTACTCCAGGATGCTCTGGTCCGTCTAGTGGGCCTCATGGAGAGTGTCGCTCAGGCAGGTTTGCTTCCTGCAGCACCAGCTGTCTCTCATGCTGGGGGAGGAGCCCAGACTCCCGCTACTCGCACTTCAGAGTAGTTGGCTCCTCAGTTTCAGACTCCAGTAGCTCAGCCAGTTGGGGTAGTTCAGCTAGGTATTATGGCTCAGACCGGTGATGGAGCAGCTATGTATGTTGATGCTTAGTGGAGGTTGGACAGGTTCACCAAGCTTTTCACTACTACTTATAGTGGTGCATCTTCAGAGGATCCCCAAGACTATTTGGATAGTTTCCATGAGGTTCTATGGAACATGGGGATAGTGGAGACCAATGGGGTCGACTTTGCTACCTTTCATCTGTCAGGTCCAGCCAAGACTTGGTGGAGAGACTATTGTTTGGCCCAACCAGTTGGATCACTGGCCTTGACTTGGGCCCAGTTCACTTAGCTATTTCTGGAGAAGTTTCTTCCTATCACTCAGAGGGAGGATCTACGGAGGCAGTTTGAGCGTCTCCAGCAGGGCTCTATGACTGTCACTCAGTACGAGACCAGATTTTTTACCTTGTCCTGGCATGCTTATGATATTTCCCACCGAGCGAGAGAGGGTGAGGAGATTTATTGAGGGGCTAGCTCAGCCGATCAGGGTGCAGATGGCCAAGGAGACAGGGAGTGAGATTTCTTTCCAGGATGCAGCCAATGTGGCCAGACGAGTTGAGATGATTCTGTTGCAGGGGGGTGGTCAGGGGTCTGACAAGAGGCCCCATCATTTTGGCAGGTTTAGTTGCCCCTCATCTAGAGGCAGGGATTCTTTTGGTAGGGGGCATCCTCCTAGGCCGTTTCATTCATCACTTCAGGTTTATCGCAGTGCTCCAGGTGGTCGTGGTTCTCATATGCAGTATTCTGATCAGTTGCCCTACAGTGCACCATCAGCTCCTATCAGTGCACCGCCGATTCAAGGTTTTCAGGGTGGTTACCCAGGTCGTCAAGGTCATTTTCAGGTTCAGCAGCCGAGGGCTTGTTATACTTGTGGTTATCAGAGGCACATTGCTAGATTTTTCCCTCGAGCCTCGAGCAGTTCTCCGCACTAGGGTTCTCGTGCCATGGTTCCAGTACCAGGTGTTCCACCGCCTGCTCCGCCAGCTAGAGGTGGGGGTCGAGGTGTTAGAGGTAGAGGTCAGACCGTTAGAGGTAGAGGCCAGGCCGCTAGAGGTAGAGGTCAACCAGTAGGAGGTCGTCCCAGGGATGTAGTTCAGACTAGTGGGTCCCAGCCCCGATGTTATGCTTTTCCAGCCAGACTTGAGGCTGAGGCCTTCGATACAGTTATCACAGGTATGGTTTCCGTGTGCAGCAGGGATGCTTCAGTTTTATTTGTTCCAGGGTCCATATATTCCTAGGTGTCATCTTTTTTTTCTCCTTATTTGGTTATGCCTCGTGGTTCTCTGAGTGCTCTTGTATGTGTGTCTACACCGGTGGGTGATTCTATTGTAGTATATCGTGTCTACCATTCGTGTGTTGTGGTTATTGGTGGTCTTGAGACCAGTGTAGATCTTCTGCTCCTGTATATGGTAGATTTTGATGTTATTTTGAGGATGGATTGGTTGTCGCCTTATCATGCCATACTGGATTGTCATGCCAAGACCGTGACATTAGCATTACTGAGGTTTCCTCGACTGGAGTAGATAGGGACTCCTGGTCATTCTTCTAGTAGGTTTATCTCATATATGAAGGCTCGGCGCATGGTTGAGAAGGGGTGTTTTGCCTATTTGGCTTATGTTTGTGATTCTAGTGTCGAGGTTCCTTCTATGGAGTTTGTGCCCACAGTCCGTGAGTTTCTAGAGGTGTTCCCTGAAGACCGGCCGGGTATGCTACCCGACAGGGATTTTGACTTTTGCATCGATCTGGCTCTGGGCACTCAGCCCATTTCTATTCTGCCATATCGTATGGCCCCGCCACAGTTGAAGGAGTTGAAAGAAAAGTTGCAGGATTTTCTTGATAAAGGCTTCATTAAGCCTAGTGTCTCGCCTTGGGGTGTGTCGGTGTTGTTTGTTAAGAAGAAGGATGGGTCGATGAGGATGTGTATAGATTATCGGCAATTGAACAAGGTAACCATCAAGAACAAGTATCTATTACCGCGAATTGATGATTTGTTTGATCAGCTTCAGGGTGCCAAGGTATTTTCGAAGATCGATTTGAGATCTGGCTACCATCAGTTGAGGATTAGGGCGCCTGATGTCCCTAAGACAGATTTTCGCACTCGGTATGGGCATTATGAGTTCTTAATGATGTCATTCGGGTTGACAAATGCACCAGCAACTTTTATGGATTTGATGAACCGAGTGTTCAGGTCTTATTTGGATTCCTTCGTGATTATTTTCATTGATGATATTCTGATTTATTCCCGCAGCCGGGAGGAGCACGAGCAGCACCTTCGAGTCGTTCTTCAGACTTTGAAGGACAGTCAATTGTATGCTAAGTTTTCTAAGTATAAGTTCTGGTTGAGCTCAATTGCATTCCTGGGTCATGTTGTATCAGCAGAGGGTATCCAGGTGGATCCCAAGAAGATTTCAGCAGTCAAGGATTGGCCTAGACCCACGTCAGCTACAGAGATCTGGAGTTTCTTGGTCTTAGCAGGTTACTATCATCGGTTTATGGAATGCTTTTATTCTATTATAGCCCCGATGATCAGGTTGACAGGGTGCCCAGTTTAGGTGGTCATATGAGTGTGAGGCAAGCTTTCAGAAGCTCAAGGCAGCCTTGACCACGGCACCGGGTGTTGGTTTTTGCCCACAGGTTCGGGGCTATATAATGTGTATTGTGATGCATCTCGGGTTAGAATTGGTGTAATGTTGATGCAGGATGGCAAGGTTATTGCATATGCTTCGCGTCGGTTGAAGATCCACGAGAAGAATTATCCAGTACATGATTTGGAGTTAGCAGCCATTGTTCACGCGCTGAAGATTGGAGGCATTATTTATATGGCGTGTCTTGTGAGATGTTCACGGATCACAAGAGTTTGCAATATTTGTTCAAGCAGAAGGAGTTGAATTTGAGGCAAAGGAGATGATTGGAGTTGTTGAAAGACTAAGATATCGCCATCTTATATCATCCGGGGAAGGCCAATGTGGTGGCCGATGCTTTGAGTAGGAAGTCAGCCAGCATGGGTAGTCTTGCTTATATTCCGGTCGGAGAGAGACCGCTTGCTTTGGATGTTCAAGATTTAGCCAATCGGTTCATGAGGTTGGATGTTTCTGAGCCCGGTCGTGTTCTAGCTTATACATTTGCTCGTTCTTCATTATTTGATCGTATTCGAGACCGCCAGTATGATGACCCTCATTTGTGTGTTCTTAGGGATACGATTCGGCACGGTGATGCCAAGAAGGTTACAGTTGGTGATGATGGAGTTTTACGGATACAAGGTCACATTTGTGTACCCAATGTGTTCCCAGTATTCTATCCATTCGGGCGCCGCAAAGATGTACCAGGATTTGCGGCAACATTATTGGTGGAGGAGGATAAATAAGGATATTTTGGCATATGTAGCTCGGTGCTTGAATTGTCAGCAGGTAAAGTACGAGCATTAGAGACCTGGTGGATTGATGTAGCAGATTGAGATTCCTAAATGGAAGTGGGAGCGTATTTGTCGTTGGACTCCCACGGACTCAAAGGAAGTTCGATGCAGTATGGGTCATTATGGATAGGCTGACCTTTCAGCGCATTTCATCCCTGTTAGCAGTTTCCTATTCTTCGGAGAGATTGGCAGAGATCTACATTAGGGAGATTGTTCGCCTTCATGGTGTGCCCGTGTCTATTATTTCTGACCGAGGTACGTAGTTTACCTCCTATTTCTGGAGGGAAGTTCAGCGCGAGTTGGGCACGAGGGTTGAGTTGAGCACATCATTTCATCCTCAGACGCACGGACAGACCGAGCGTATTATTCAGATTTTGGAGGATATGTTGCGAGCCTGTGTCACTGACTTTGGAGGCTCTTGGGATCAGTTCTTGCCATTAGCTGAGTTTGCCTACAACAACAGCTATCAGTCAAGCATTCAGATGGCTCCTTATGAGGCATTATATGGTAGGCGGTGTCGGTCGCCGGTTGGGTGGTTTGAGCCTGGAGAGGCTCGGTTGTTGGGTACGGAGTTAGTGCAGGATGCCTTGGATAAGGTTAAGGTCATTCAGGATAGACTTCGTACAGCTCAGTCCAGGCAGAAGAGTTATACCGACCGCAGAGTTCGTGATTTGGCATTCATGGTTAGGGGGCGGGTATTGCTTCGGGTATCGCCCATGAAGAGCGTGATGAGATTTGGGAAAAAGGGCAAGCTAAGCCCTAGATTCATTGGTCCATTTGAGATTATTGACAGAGTGGGAGAGGTGGCTTACAGACTTGCGTTGCCATCGAATTTATCAGTTATGCATCCATTGTGTTTCATGTGTCTATGCTTCGAAAGTACCACGCAGATCCAGCCCATGTGTTATATTTCAGTAGTGTCCAGTTGGACAAGGATTTGACCTATGAGGAGGAGCCGGTAGCCATATTAGACCGGCAGGTTCGACAGTTGATATCGAAGAGTTATCCTTCGATTCGTGTCTAGTGGAGAGGTCAGCCAACCGAGGCAGCTACCTAGGAGTCCGAGTCCGATATGCGGAGCTGATATCCCCATATTTTCCCCGATTCAGGTACTTTTCTATGTCCGTTCGAGGACGAACGGTTGTTTCAGAGGTGGAGAATGTGATGATCCAAAAAGTCATCTCTCTTTCTTATAAGTCAAAACGGTGTTTCGAGGCCTTGAAAACCTCCTTTTATATCACCTCGTTTTACGTGCACAGCCCGGGCGTATCTCCGGGAGGCTTTTGAATGAAAAACTGAGAAAAATGCTAGTTTGCCTTTAAAATTGAATTTAAGTTGACTTCGTTCAACATTTTGGGTAGACGGACCCGGATCCATGATTTGACGGTACCGGAGGGTCCGTAGGAAAATATGGGACTTGGGCGTATGCCTGGAATCGAATTTCGAGGTCCCAAGCCCGAGAAATGAATTTTTGAAAGAAATTATTTTACTGAAAATATAAGAGTTTTTGAAAATTTGGTAAAATTTGAAATTTATGGTATTGGTCCCGTATTTTGGTTCTGGATCCTGTTACAGGTTAAATATGATATTTGAGTTGCGTCCGTAAAATTTGGTAAGAAACGGAGGTCGTTTGACGTGATTCGGACCCGCATTTGAAATTTTGAAAGTTTTGAGATTTTTCTTTGATTTCTATGCTAAATTCGTTGTTTAAGATGTTATTTTGACGATTTGATCGTAAGAATAAGTCTGTAGGATGTTTTTGAGGTTGTGTACATGTTTGGTTTGGAGCCCCGAGTGCTTGGGTGAGTTTCGGATAGGCGTCGGAGTGTTTTTGGACTTAGAAAATCTGGTGTAATTGCTGGTTTTTGGTTTCTGGTGTCTGGTAAAATACATTGTGCGAACGCATTGACCAAATGGGAAGGGCCTGGGATTTACTCTATGCGAACGCATAGAGTGGTACGCGAATGCATAGCCTGGCAAGGGCTGGCCTGTGCGAACGCGGGGGAAACAGTGCGAACGCATTGCCTTAGGAAGGGAGCTAGGGGCTGGGTAGTCTTAACCTTGTGCGAACGCGGCTCAGGACTCGCGAACGCATAGAGTGAAGTCAAGCCTATGCGAACGCACTGCCCTGGTCGCGAACGCATAGGGTATATTTTTTCCATTCTTTTTAAAACAGTAGCAAGTCGGGATTTTAGCCATTTCTTCACATTTTCAAAACCAAGGTAGCTTAGGGGAGATTTTGAAGAGGGGTTTCACCACAAAACCATAGGTATGTGTTCTTGGACTCGTTTTCTTCAATTTCCATTAATGCCCATTAGATTTCTAGACCTAAATCTTGTTCTTCAAGGGTAGAAATTAGGGATTTTTGGAGAATTAGGAATTTTAATAATTTGGGAGTTTAGACCTCGATTTGGGGTCGGATTCCGAAACTAATTATATATTCAGGCTCGTGGGTGAATGGGTGATCGGGTTTTGGTCTCAACCTCGTGTTTTGACCAAGCAGGCCCGGGGTCAATTTTTGACTTTTTGGGAAGATGATGTAAAACCTATAATTAAGCGTGGGGATGGAATTGTTTGGAATTTATTGATGTTATTGAGTTGAACATGTCTAGATACAAGTGAATTGGAGTAAAATTCAAAAGGGAAAGCGGTAATCGAGGCTTGAGTTTGGTCGTGGAATTTGAGGTAAGCGCTTGGCTTAACCTTAGCTTGAGGTAATAGGTGATGTGTCCTATTTGCTTGATGTGTCCTATTTGCTATGTGTAAGTATCGTGTTCAACGTATAGGTGAAGTGACGAGTACCTATATGTTGGTGTCAAGCATGCCCGTGAGTCGAATATTGTGATCTATGTTGTTTTTCGTTAAGTAATACTTGAGTTTCACTTTATTGTTATCCATGTTGGTGGAAATTCCTTGATATTGAATAGTGTTGAGTATTAGTTTCAGTCGAAGATTTTTATGTGAAGTTATGCTCTAAGTGAGATTTGATATAGCTGTTGACTCCCTTGCCATGATGGTATTAATTCTACTGTTGACTCCCTTGCCGGGAGGTTATGGTTTATGTCTGTTTACTCTGCTATGTTGTTCCTTGTTGGATTGCTATCATTTGATGTGTTTGGGTGAGGAAGAGTGTAAAATCACGAAGGGTGATGCCGTGCGTGAGATTTTGAGTGAATGTTAACGCACGAAGGGTGATGCCATGCCAATATTGTGATTTGTAAAAGCACGAAGGGGGATGTCGTGCCATGATATGAGAGATAATGCACGAAGTATAATGTCGTGCCATGATATTGTGAGGTAAAAGCACGAAGGGTGATGCCGTGCCGTATATATTGATTCTGATGGTGAGGACGAGAGTAAAAGCACGAAGGGTGATGTCGTGCACTTGTCTTCGTATTATTATTCTGTTGCTGAACTTGATATCTAAATTGTGACCTCGTTACCTTCATTATTTGATATTTCCTCCCCTCAGCATGTTCCCTTTTTCCCTTATGCTTACTGTCTATTTCTCGTTGTATTATTTTTCTCCGTATATTGTTAAACTACAGAGGTTGACTTTGGTTGTCGTGTCCTAGCCTCGTCACTACTTCGCCGAGGTTAGGCTCGGCACTTACTCAGTACATGGGGTCGGTTGTATTGATGCTACACTCTACACTTTTGTGCATATCCTGGTGTAGGACCCTACGGACCATAGATCGAGGTTGCTGCCTTCAGTCCAGTGGAGACCCCGAGGTAGTCCTGCAGGCGTCTGCAGGCCTTGGCGTCCCTTCCTACTTCTTTTCTTGTATTCTGTGCTAGTTACTTCAGAAACAGATGTACTTATTCCATTCAGACCGTTATGTGTATTATTCATAGACAGTTCGTGAGTTTGTGACTCCAAAGTTCTAGGATTGATTTTTGTGAAATTCAGTAAAGGCATACATTGAGTTTATATACCTTACTCTATTTTGTACTTCTATCTATGTTAGTGTTGTATTTTCGCATGCTATTTGGTAATAATAAAGGAATAAAATAAATTGAATATTTACGTTGGCTTGCCTAGCGGGTTCAACGTTACGCGCCATCACAGTCCCGATGGTGGGAAATTCGGGTCGTGACAATTTTCTCAATTTATGCCAAGTTATATCACGTATCCTTAAAGCCGCGTATAAATTCAATTATTATCCGTTTTTAGGGTAAACAATGTGGCAGGCTTTGGTAAGTCAATATTGACAGATTATGGAACGTAGAACTAAGTAATGTTTTCGGAACGTGCAACTGTACCAATTATAGAGCAGAATCATTATTTCTATGAAATTTTCTCAATATTAGACCCAAAAGAATGAGAGAACATTCAGTTAGAAAGATGATGTTATCAATATACAATTGTTTCAGTCGTGGAGAGTTACATTCTCGTGAAGTCCCAGGAAGAGGAGGTGAGGGATCAAAGTTTCAGTCATGGAGAGTTACGGTTCAGAATTGATTTGCAAAAATGATTCTCGTTTTAGAAGAGTTGACCAAAGTTTAACTTTTGGGCAAATGGAATCGGAATCGGGTTTTAGTTATTCCAATAAGTTTGTATGATGATTTTGGACATGTCCACAAAGTTTGGTTAAATTTCGATAAATTCTGGATAAGTTTGGGTTGTATGGTGATTGTTTTCGGTTTCAACGTCGACTTGAGCATAAACGTTACCATATGTATTGAGAAAATGGCCTTTGGTTCGTGTTTCGACTAACCCATTATATTTTTATCGTAATATTGGAACCATAGAAACAGAAATCATCAAGTTTCGACATCGTTTGAGGAATTTATGGTCATTTTACTAAGAATTAGGTTGCCAAATTTTTCAAATTAACTAAGAAATTTCCACATAATTCATATTTAAAACTCTGCACTATTTCAAATATTGAAACCAACATATCTCCTTCATTATAAGGTCAAATGGAGTGATTAAAAGCCTATCTTATGAAATTTCACGAGGAATCCATTGGAGACATCGAAAACGAGTTTCAGGATGATTTGGCACAAGAAACGAGGCAGAACAACTGGGCATTTTTGGCTATTAATGTTGATGGAGTTTTTCTCATCTTGAAAGTTTTCGATTAGGAGTATTCACAGATTTTCTTCAAGTTTCTTCCATGGGGTAAGGTCTAAGCAATAACCTAAATATTTCCTTTTGATTCATTCCCTTGGTTTAAGCTTTAATCCATGATTTTAATTAAAAACTCATTTAATTCTTTAAATCAAGACCTAGAGTTATGTCCTAAATTTTAAAAATTAAAAATGAGTTAGAGGCGATAATTTCCCAATTCCTTTTGGGGTTTTGTTCTACTATATTAGGAGAACGACATACTCGAATTTTGCGAGTTTTGGAGGAGTATTCAGAGTTATGGAACCCAACTAGTGTGGGTTAGATTTTGGCGAATTGGTGAGCTATCGCACTCTGATTGAGTCAATTTTCATTCGTGTGAGCTTGTATTGGTTCGGGCTTCGCTCGGGTAATCATGGATTCAGAATCCAAGGCAGTCTCGACGTTGACTTTTCTTGACCTTTTGGGAAAAATGTAAATATCATAACTTTATTTATTGTAATTGTTTTTCTTGCATTGTTTGATATTATTATGTTATTTTTGGTTATATTTAAGCCGTGTGGAGGCGAATTTTAGGGGGAAAACTATTTCGGAGGGTTGAGTTGCCCGAGGTAAGTATCTTGCCTAACTTTGTGGCGGAGAAACTACCCCTTAAGATTTGGGTTGACTGTGCTATTTTTGTTAAGTAAAACCCGTGTACGCAAGGTAAGGAGTGGGTACACGGGCTACATGTGGTATTTGACCGATTTTGATTATCTAGACTCTTTCCATGCCTTTAATTGAATTTTCATAACATGTTATATCTCTCATTGTTAATCTACTCTTACATGCTCCATTTGACGTTGTTAGCACTTGTTCTACCTCTTACTTTTTATTGTTCTCTTATATGTTTTTGCTGAAATTATTTTCTTCCTTATTGTCTTGTTACCTCTTAATTATTGAATCACTTTTAATTGAAGTTGTTATTTCGTGAAATATCATCTTGTTGAGTTATTGGTGTTGAAGTTGTGATAGTTGTTATGACATTGAGGCGAAGTTGTTAATTGTTGAGATACCTTTCCTTGTTGAGTATTCCCATTCATTTTGTTATTGTTGAAATTTTGTACACATTGTGGTTGAGCCATGGGTTATTTATTGTGGAAATATTGGTCTTGTTGACTTTGAGGCAAGTTGTGGCATATGGGCACTTTTGGTGCAAATTGTGATTGTGTCATGATATTGATATGCATGCGGTGGTATAAGGCTAGGAGCTGATACGCATGCGGTGAGATAGGGTAGGCTTGATACGCGTGTTACTAGTAAGGAAACTATTTGAAGCCACGCGGTGAGATAAGCTAGGGTAAAATGTGTGTAGCTATTTCGAGGAAAAATAATTTTCAAAACTAAATGTAAGGCTCTCGCGGTGATATAAGGAAAGATTGTGATTGAAATTGTGAAATGTGAATACGAGGTGGTACCGCGGTTGTGATTTTCATAATACATTCTATGTTGGAACAACTTGTTGATTTGAACGGTCATTGTTTTTCCTTCAATAATTCATCCGCATTTTGATTGTGTTTGGTTATTCGTTATTATCTTGGTGTTGGAACTATTGTGGTTTCTTGTATGAGTCATGCATTCTATATGATTTGTTGTGTTGCTTTAATATGTCAATCTATGCTTCCGTTATAACTTAGTGAATTGATTGTCAATGTGAATTTTTGCGTGGAGTCACTATATCATATTCTGTTGAGTTGTTGGTAACATAATGGTTTAAATAAAAGAATTATTAACATGCTTTATTATATGTGCCTCTTAAGATAGAACTCGTTATCTCACTCGGTGTCTTACTATTTAAAATGGTTGTCACACTTTCACTATAATTAGGTTCTCAAATTATACTCATCACCCTGTTAGATATTTACCTTACTTAAAATTGTTATCATGTTTTTCCTTAACAAATTCTTCATTTAATTCGTAGTTTAATTTATGTTTTGCTTTGTTTTAAAATGATACTTTTACTCAATTTTATTGAATTTTAAACTAAACTCATCTTATACTTTGTTTCGTACAAATTGTAGATTATTTTACTTTACTTGATTTCTAAAGTAAACTCATTATTTTATTTGATACCTTACTTTATTCAAGATTGTTATTATGTTTTATGGTGCTTAAATATATTTTTTATTCATCTAAGTTAATATTTATCACAGTTGCAAAGTATATGGTAGCACGTGGGCTTTGCCGTGTGAAGGTGATTGTAATTGTGGGCACGAGGTGCAGTACGTATAAGATTTAGAAAGGAATTTTTACATTCCTATATACTATATGAAACTATGTTACTCTCCCTACTCAAGTTTTACTATAATTACATTTTATATACCCAATTAACATTTATGTACATTTTAAGGGAATTAATGATAATNCCCTCCCCCACATATCTTGCACTCACCTACTTTCCACCATTGACAACCATTAAAAAGCTTAGAAGCTTTGATTTCGAATTTGGATTTTCAAAAAATATTATTTGTTTGAATTGGGTGTTGTTGCAAAGAATTGAGAATTCTCTCTACGTCTCTCTCTATCTCTCAATCCCTAATTTCAGTAATGTAAAGCAAAGGAAAAGAGAGCAGCAATTCCACCATTGACAGCTATTAAAAAGCTTTGAAGCTTTGAATTCGAATTTGGGTTTTCAAAAACTATTATTTGTTTGGATTGGGTGTTGTTGCAAACAATTGGGAATATGATTTGGAGTTTATACCTCAATTTTGAGGGTGTTTTGGTGAAGATTAGACTTGATTTTGGCTGAATTTCAGATTGAAACTCAAAGAAGAAGAAGAAGAAGAAGAAGAAGACATGTTATACATTATATTTACGAAATTGTAGTAAAATTATATTTTGTTGTATATATATATTTTTTTATTTAACTATTGTATGAAAGTTGAACAATATTGTATAAAAATTTTATTTAAGTTGTATGATATTGTAGTTGTATATAACCGAGTAGAAATAATGTATAAAAAGTGTACATAAGTTCTAGAAAAGTTGTATAATATATAATTAGTTGTATGAAATTTATTTTTACTATGTATAAATGAGATAGAAAATATATAAAAGACATATTGTACAAATTTTGTATAAAAATTGTATATAACTGGGTAGAAATAATGTATGAAAGTTGTAGATCAATTGTAGATAAGTTGTATAGTTTATAATTAGTTGTATGAAATTTATTTATATTATGTATAAATCAGATACAAAATATACAAAAAACATATTGTATAAAATTTATATTTAAGTGGTATGACATTGTAATTGTATATAACTAGGTAAAAATAATATAGATAAGTTGTATATAATGTAGATATATTATTTTGAACTTATTAAAAGAGTTTGTATGGAAGAAACTAAAGTAACCATATTTTGTAACAAGTTAGAGGAAAATTTTTAGAAGTTGAGGGAAATTGCAGTGGCCAAGAAAGGGGCAATGCCCTAAAATTTATGGAGAAAAGGAAATATTTGGAGCAATTCGACATATTTCACTGCTCTGTTTGACTACTTTGGTAACTCTGCACACGCTTTTTAATGTTTCTTTTTTGTCTCCTCCTCTTTGCTTAATCCTGGTTCTGTGAATCTCAGAATTTGGATTTCATCCAACGGTTGTTGTTTATTCTGCTGTAATGTACTATTTTGGCTCTATATGAACACGTCACCATCATCACTATATACAAGTTATTTTTTTCAGTAAAAGCTATTTTCTATGATCACTAAGGTAACATTGAGAGGATGTCTTTAAGGTATCCCAACATTATTAATTTTTTTTAAAATGAACATCAAATCAAAAGATATATCAAATTTTTCGTCAATTTGATTTGCATTGATTTTTCTGTTTTCTTGAATGCCCCTACGTGTTTGAAACAAAAATAGCTTGGAGATTAATGNAACATGTTATATCTCTCATTGTTAATCTACTCTTACATGCTCCATTTGACGTTGTTAGCACTTGTTCTACCTCTTACTTTTTATTGTTCTCTTATATGTTTTTGCTGAAATTATTTTCTTCCTTATTGTCTTGTTACCTCTTAATTATTGAATCACTTTTAATTGAAGTTGTTATTTCGTGAAATATCATCTTGTTGAGTTATTGGTGTTGAAGTTGTGATAGTTGTTATGACATTGAGGCGAAGTTGTTAATTGTTGAGATACCTTTCCTTGTTGAGTATTCCCATTCATTTTGTTATTGTTGAAATTTTGTACACATTGTGGTTGAGCCATGGGTTATTTATTGTGGAAATATTGGTCTTGTTGACTTTGAGGCAAGTTGTGGCATATGGGCACTTTTGGTGCAAATTGTGATTGTGTCATGATATTGATATGCATGCGGTGGTATAAGGCTAGGAGTTGATACGCATGCGGTGAGATAGGGTAGGCTTGATACGCGTGTTACTAGTAAGGAAACTATTTGAAGCCACGCGGTGAGATAAGCTAGGGTAAAATGTGTGTAGCTATTTCGAGGAAAAATAATTTTCAAAACTAAATGTAAGGCTCTCGCGGTGATATAAGGAAAGATTGTGATTGAAATTGTGAAATGTGAATACGAGGTGGTACCGCGGTTGTGATTTTCATAATACATTCTATGTTGGAACAACTTGTTGATTTGAACGGTCATTGTTTTTCCTTCAATAATTCATCCGCATTTTGATTGTGTTTGGTTATTCGTTATTATCTTGGTGTTGGAACTATTGTGGTTTCTTGTATGAGTCATGCATTCTATATGATTTGTTGTGTTGCTTTAATATGTCAATCTATGCTTCCGTTATAACTTAGTGAATTGATTGTCAATGTGAATTTTTGCGTGGAGTCACTATATCATATTCTGTTGAGTTGTTGGTAACATAATGGTTTAAATAAAAGAATTATTAACATGCTTTATTATATGTGCCTCTTAAGATAGAACTCGTTATCTCACTCGGTGTCTTACTATTTAAAATGGTTGTCACACTTTCACTATAATTAGGTTCTCAAATTATACTCATCACCCTGTTAGATATTTACCTTACTTAAAATTGTTATCATGTTTTTCCTTAACAAATTCTTCATTTAATTCGTAGTTTAATTTATGTTTTGCTTTGTTTTAAAATGATACTTTTACTCAATTTTATTGAATTTTAAACTAAACTCATCTTATACTTTGTTTCGTACAAATTGTAGATTATTTTACTTTACTTGATTTCTAAAGTAAACTCATTATTTTATTTGATACCTTACTTTATTCAAGATTGTTATTATGTTTTATGGTGCTTAAATATATTTTTTATTCATCTAAGTTAATATTTATCACAGTTGCAAAGTATATGGTAGCACGTGGGCTTTGCCGTGTGAAGGTGATTGTAATTGTGGGCACGAGGTGCAGTACGTATAAGATTTAGAAAGGAATTTTTACATTCCTATATACTATATGAAACTATGTTACTCTCCCTACTCAAGTTTTACTATAATTACATTTTATATACCCAATTAACATTTATGTACATTTTAAGGGAATTAATGATAATAATTAGTGTCCTAAAATAACTCTAACGTATCTTCCTCTCCCCTCACGTTTATCTCTCCACATCCCACCCCCCCCC